>JAJHUR010099823.1:0-11049 GCA_027495735.1 Lutjanus campechanus | reverse complement strand
AAGAACTCATGAAAGATGCTATAACCACATGAAATTTGTACAAACAGTGGCTTTAGCTATATGCATAACCGAGCAACTGTCTTTTTCCCCCCTGCAATTAAAAAAGATAGAGCCCTGTAATACACGTTTGTGGCTGTTAAATTTATTTTGGAGGAGAAACAACCCTGGAATTTCATCATTTTACAGGAAAGACCACTTGGCTTTTGGTGTTGTCAGTTTTTTGAGGACCTAAAGTCCTAATGCCACAGCAGCAAGGCCATAAAACAAAACAATGATTTTAACTCCATCATTTAACTTAAGGGTTATGGATGGTTTTATTTTGATTGATTAGTTTTCCTCATTTTGTTAAGACTAAGTAATGGGACACTGGAAGTCTGTCAGAGGTCAGTCTACATTATGACGTCATACTAAATAGTGTCCAATAACCTGTAAAATGCATTACAATCTAAAAATAATAAACTCTCAAAAAAAATGACTTAGTAAGTGAAAATAATGATTAGTATCAAAATAATGAGAAACGTTCTCAGAATAGTTATCGAATACTATTGGTAGTTTCTCATTATCTTGAGATACTAATTCATTATGTTCACATACTAAGTCATTTTCTCATTATAATGACTCATGGGAGCCCCTTTTTTTCTTCACATTAGCAGTTATGGACTTCCACGGTGAGAGACAGCACAATGAAAACACAGCGTTTCATAGAGGAGACAAGCATATGTAACGTGGATGTAGCTGTTTGTCACAGTTAACAGAGACTCTAGTCTGCAGTGTACAGTGCACAATAACATCGGGCTTCATGGTCAAAAAAAGTTTACACCACATTGAGACTTCTGTCCATATTCACTCATCCTGAGCACTTTATCTCTGATGTGAGTCTGCATCTCTCTGAAATTGCCCAATTTTCCAGCAGTTCATACCAGGCTTGAAATCTAACCCACCACTGGCTGTTTGCACAGCATTTTAATTGATGCTGCCCAATCAGAGTGTCAATGAAAGACTCCTGTGTCTAAAAACCATACTGACAGGAAAGAAGCAGATGAGAAAACAGTCAGGCAGGGCATATAATTGATTTGAGGGACACAAGGCCAAACAGAGGGAGCACAGCATGGCTGCCATGAAATTCCTGCCCTGATGGGCAGAAATGTGATTCAGACACTTCATTCATGTTATAACTGACTGCTTGATCAGTTCTTGTCTACATCACATGTTAAAGGGACCCTGTAGAGTTTTTGACATCTACAGTTCTTGGGTAATGGAGCAATGTTTTTCTGAGTTTTTCTTGTAATGGAAGCACACATGTACGTGTTGAAATGTGCAGTGACACAATGCACATTCCTGTCATGTTCAAAGTTACTTAAATTATTGACAGCTGGTAGCGGTAAGGTACCAAAAACAACATGAATCTGAATAGTGCAGGATATAAATCATTCCAAAAATGATTCAACACGTTTATGAAGCCTTATTGTGGACGCAAACACTGTTTTTGGTGAGAAACAAGCATGAATTTGTTTGCAAGAAAATTCCGCAGGATACCTTTAACATCAATCACTTGCTGCGTTTACATGCACACTATTTTTTCCACTATGACAATATTCAGAATTTGATATGCATCATGTAAACAGCACGTTCCATTTGGATCTTCCAAATGTGGCCTTATTTCCATTTAAGTAATGCGCCAATATTTTTGGGATTTTTAGGAGCATTCTTTGGACACCTATTCAGCGCAATTAGTCATCGTCTCAGTCGTGGGGTCGGGGGTATTGTCTTTTTCGGGGTGGGGGGGGTATTGTCTTTTTCAGGTTAAGGGCAAAAACCATCACAAGTGCATCAGCCTACTCACACTTGACTTTGACTTCTACTTGTTTCGAGAATCCGGTCCCGATCTCATTAGCGGCTGCACAGCTGTAGAGTCCGCTGTCAGAGGGACTGACAGAATTTAGAGTGATGGCCTGATTCTTCTCGAAGTTTTTAGGCTTTCCATCCGTCTTCTTCGTCCAGGTGAAAGAGGTCACTGCTGGGTAGGAGTGGACGCTGCACTGCAGCGTCAGTGACGTGTTTTCATTAACAGTAAGACCAGGATCAGCTTCTACTTTCACATCTGTGGGACGATCTGCATTTACCAAAAATAAAGTAAAAAGGAAAAGAGTCAAATCATCGCTATCATGATCCCAAACATTTATAACTGGTTATTATAGAAACTATGTTCAGCTGTTGTTAATAATAATAATTTTATTTAGTCTAAGGGGTACAATTCAAGGCAAGTTTTTGTTCATGTAGATGGCGAACAATATAAAATGCACAACTGTAAAATTAAATGTTAAAATTAAATAATTTTTGAGGTCTTACTGGTGTTTTTGTCTCAACAACAACTAAACATTTAAAACTTAGTTATAACAGGTCTTTTAAATTGAATAATATTTTATTAAACAGTGTAAAACTTGTTGAGATTTAAGTAAATATAGCAATACTACACTAAAGAAAAGAGGCTGAATTACAAGTAAAAGTCCTGCATTCACAATTTGCATAAGACTGACATGACTGTTATAATTATAACCATGAACATGACGGTGTCTTTATGAATGTTTGACTCAAATGTTTATGAAATAAAGCTAAAAAGTTTCTGTAAGTTTGTTAATGTCAAGTTGTCATTACCAAGACATCGCAAACAATGTCAACTTCATATTACAACAATGGCAACAGTCACAAATATTCATTTAATTTCGGTGTTTAACTGCCACTTTTAACTACTTAATATAGTTTATCCACGACAATGCGTCATATTTTCCAAGTTGTGTATGTTTTATATGTAAAATGTAGATCTTCAAAGTAGCTGTTAACTCTATAAAGTATAAGGCAGGAAATGGAAATCCTCAAGCACAACTTGTACTGTACAGTATGCAGTACAATATGTGAGTAAATGTATTTAGTTACTTTCTGCCACTAATTTAAGCTGTGTAAACCATTGTTTCCACCACTTCTACATTATGATTCAATGAGAATCACTGGTCAACTAAAAACCTGGACACATTATCAAAATGACTATTTCACATGAAAAGAACAAACAATAAAGATTTACTTTTGCCATTTGAAATCTATTGTTTTTTCTTTTCATACTGAGGTTAAACGACAGCTTCATGGAAAGTTTTGATATGCTTTGTTTGATGAGGGGGAAAAAATGCAGCATTGAAACACTCACATTTCACCACCAGCTCCCTTTCGGTACTGTCCATACCTTCGCTGTTCCCGGCGGTGCAGGTGTAAAAGCCTGCATGGGCTGAAGTTACATTAAATAGGTGTTCGAGAATGTTGGTATCAGGTAGAGAGAGTGAACCTGAAGGCCATTTCAACTCTAGACGTGACGATGGGAAGCTTTCAACGGTGCAGCTGATGGTGATAAGCTGACCTTCAGTGACCTCAGCATCCATGGACAGCTTGAGGTTGGTGGGACGATCTGTAGAGAGGAAACAGCTTTGTGCTTAATTTTAAGAAGAATTCAGTCATTTTTAAACATGTAGCATAATGTGACAGCAGCAGTCAATGAGCAGAGTGTCTCGACATTTCAGGAAGTGTGCTAAAGTACTGACATAATCATCCAGATATTAACTCATAAATATCAAACATGTTTGAAAATTATCAGCATGGCCACAGTGAGTATAAGAGCAGCTGAACCGTTGAATATAACGTTATAATGTTTAGCTCAGATGGCAACAGCTAGCCTGGCTCTGTCCACGGTTAACAAAGTGAACCAACGTCTCTTATGTTCGTTGAGTAACACTTTATATTGCGTTAGTTTCTAGATAGAAACTGAAGTGTAAAAAACACATTTGCCATTTTTTTGCGTCTGGTTATGTGCTTGATTGTTTCTCGGATAGGAGCAGTAACTTGATTGGCAGCTGCTGGCTGTAAGGTGGCGAATTGTCTGTTTTCCACTTTGGCTGTTGCACAGATTAAACAAATGAGACACGACATTGAAACTCATTTGTGAGTCAAGAGGCACTTGGAGGAGGAACAACCTGCTACTGACTTTAGAACTTTGACCTAGTTTGGTTAGTAAACATAATGCAGGCGAAATGTGAACAGTCAGGTCAGACTTTGAGATTTGTTAATCATGTAGTTTATGAACTCGACTAAAGCTGTTTGTACAACAGGCAGACAGGATGTAGCAGTTGCAGCGCTGTAGTTAGCGTCTCTGCACCATACCTCGCAGTGAACCAAAAACAGATTTCATATCACATGAAGGCCTGTTTACTCTCTGGTTTGTTATTTTAGGAGGGATGTGGAGGGGGATGGGGGTAGGGCGGGAAACCCCTCTGCTAAATGAAACTTAGTTTCATTTGAATCTGATGCAGGCAGCAACTTGAAACTATCTGGTCTCTTTCTCTTTCATGCAATAATATGGTGCTGACACCATGTAACTGAAACAAATATTACTGAAACAAATGCCAGTCATGGTATTTTATGTTGCTTTTCTGTGTGTTATTACTTTACACAGTGTGCTAAAAATTTTGAAAGCTTAAACAATGTCCCTTTCAAACAAAAAACTGACCCCAGCCTGTCCCCCAGTGAAACTGATCTAGAAACATAACTGCTAACTCTTCAGCTGAACGTGAAACAATAATAACAACAATAATGATTAATAACTTTAAGAATTATGTGTAAGTGCTGATTTTTCTGATACTCTGCTTAAGGTTTAGAGATCACAGAAGTTACTTACAGAGTACTTCTATGCATGCCTCGCCACTGTTCTGCCCTGTATTGATGTCGTTGGTTGCGTTACATGTGTAACATGCTTTATCTTTCCTTTGTACTTCCCCCAAATTTAGATAGCTTTCAGTTGCTGTCTTGGATGTCCACTGTGATGAGTCAATCTGTTCATTCTTTTTGTAACGGTACCAGGAGTATTTTGTCGGGGCAGGGTTGGCATCAGTGTCACAGTTGAGTCTAAGGGAGGTATCAATTATCACTCGTAGACCATTTTCACTGGAAATATTGGTGTACCTTGGGCCGTCTGGAATGAAGAAATACATTTTAGTGTGTTTGCTATGATGATACAGTCTGTGGATTTATTTGTTTTTGGTTTTTTTTTCTATCATCATCAACTCTCTGATGTACATGCAGTACAAGAAGCTATGAAACTTACATTCAACGCTGATTGTAAATGGCTCTGAAATTCCAGTACCCACACTGTTAGCAGCCGTACATGTGTAGGAGCCGCTGCCCTCAGGCTCGATGCTTTCAAAAACATGCGTCTGCTCCAAACCAACGTTCCTCCCATTTTTCGACCAAACGTAGGAAAGAGGTTTTGGGTTGCTTCTCGTCACGTTACATGTCAAAGTTATTCTATCTCCTTCTTTAACTGTAGAAGCAGGTGAAGTCATCTTTACCTCAACTTCAGGTGCATCTGAAACAGAAGATTTAAACGTTTCTTTAGGCTGACTCACAATGATAACACACTAAGAGTGCTAAATCAAATGAAAAATTCAAAATTTTGCAAAGATTTTTTTTTATCAAATAGGCTCTCGTAGCAAAATTTTAAGTACAGTAGCACTGCATGAGTTTAAATTACTGAGAATCACAAACACCGAATGTAATTAAACTATAAACTCAGGAAGTACTCACATGTAACATTAATACCGACTGGGTCTGATGTTTTTGTCCCATGTGTGTTTGTAGCTTCACACCAATATTTTCCACTCTGTGAATCTGTGATTGATGAGATCGTCCATTCTGCCTCTGAGGCCTGTGGTTGTCGATTTTTTAACCAGGTAAAGGTGGGAACAGGACGTCCTTTTGCGGAGCAAGTGAGAGTCACAGTCTCTCTCTCCTTGATCTCTATTGGGGAGGGGTTCACCTGTATCTCTTTTGGAGCATCTGTGTCAACAAATTCAATATGAGTAAAGAGAAATCAATGTGCACACAGCAAGCTGAATTGTTTGAGGACATCAAATATACATAAGACATTGAACCATAATGTGTGTTTTAGTCACAGTAAAGACTTATTTAAGAAAGTCTAACAAATAGCCAGAGTATCAGTTTAGCAAGAAATAGCAATGCAATTGTGTGATTTAAGTTTTCACTGACATTTTTCTAAGCTGTTCAAAAAATAGAATATGTAGTTCAATTAGATTGGGTGATGCTTTATTTTACTTTTAATGCTGCCTTGCGCTGCTGCAACAAATTAAGTAAATGTACTTAAAGGGACAGTTCACCCCAAAATCAAAAATACGTATTTTTCACACATATTCAAAACCAGTGTCTCCTTGCCAAAATCATGACCCAGTTACTTCAGATAATCCACTGACCTTGTTGTGAACAGTTTCATGTAGGTACAGTACTACTTTCCTTCTGCATCAACCCAAATTACTTTAGAATCTACCAGAACTGCTTTCTTGTCTACTAGAAAGAAAATAGTTCCTACATGAAACTGCTCACAACAAGGTCTGTGGATTATCTTCAATAACTGAGCAATGATTTTTAGAAAGAGAGGTTATGAATTCTTCAAATTTATTTTTCTGGTGCTTTAAGCACCACAGGACTGGTGTCATTTAGTCCCATTATAGTGGAGAGGAGGCAGCTGATATCTTCAAAACTCTCACCATATATGTATATATGCAATGATGAATTATTATTTTTAATATCAATAATCCTTGTGAATAGCATTTTTAACTTTTGATGCTTTTGACTTGTCTATCAATTTGAGAGGGTTCAGAACTTGTTTTTTGGATTTTTGTTGCCTATGCAAACCTTTACATTCAGATCACATATTGTTTCTTTATATTAGTAGTAAATACGACCACTGAAACAGCAGACATGGCATAAATAAACTCTCCATTCATGAACTTACATTCGACAGTTACGCTGATATTCCGAATCAAATAATTGTCTGTGTTATCTTTTGTTTGGCAGGAAAACCGTCTCCCATCATCCAGCCAGGTGGCTGTAAAATTGACGGTGATGCTTTTCTTTGGTTCGGCTGTTTGTGAAGACGGTGAGATTGGTGTTCCAGGCGACTGTGTCATATTTTGAATTTGTAGGTCTGAACGACATGAATTCAAAGTGGAGCATGTGAGTGATATCATGTCATTCTCATTTACAGCAGGCGGTGTCTCAAAAGTGATCGGGCATGGATTATCTGAAAATATGAAAATGAGACAATGTCAGAAATGTAACAGTGAACATACGTAATAGCCAGTTACAATATTACTATAAATACATATTTTTAACTGATAATAATTTGTACTTTTTCTACTTTAAACTATCTGCTTTAGTTAGATAAGTGAAAGTAAAGTGAATACCAAGTGAATCTTATATCTTGAAAGTCTGATAAACATTGCGTAGTTGAGCTTTAGCAAAACTGCTCTGGAGTCATAATTGATCTTTTTGGCTGAGTTAGAACTCATAGAACCAAAGAACTACAGTTTCACAGGTCAAGTTAAAGTTGGAGACACACTAGATATTTTGTTTTTCTTTCCAAAGAATAACTGAAAGGTGGAAGGGATGAGGAAAGGATCATTTCTACATATTAAAGATCTTCTGATTTATTTGCCTCTTAATAAAGGCGACTGAGCCTTCGCGGTGGCTGCCCCTAAATTGTGGAACAGTCTGCCTTTGTATATTAGATCTGCCCAGACTCTGGAGATATTTAAGTCGTTGCTGAAGACTCATCTCTTCTCGTTGGCTCTTCTCAGTTGTTTTAAATGTGCTATATAAATAAATTTGACCTTTGACCTTAATCTTGAAATACTGCCAGCTGTGTTTTACTAATGATTGTTATAAAGCAGTCAGCACTTGAAAATATCCTCGAGTTTTGTTTTTTATCAGGGTGAACTCACAAATAACAAATGAGAAGATCAGATCATGACACAAAACAGGGAAGCCCAGATCGACGAAAAATATTCATATTGAAGGGATAATCCACCCAAAAATTAAATTTCAGTCATTATCCACTCACCCACTTGATCTGAAATTAAGTTGTAATAGTACATAAAAACAATGACATTATGACAAAACATAGTTATGTTTTTATTTTATTTATTAAATATTAGGAAAAAAAGAATCAGAGTGGGGACACTGCACAGCTTTCCCTCTCTCCTCTGTGTATCAGTGAGCTTCTGACACCATATTGAACAAAAACAAATATCTCATTCAGTTTCTAAGAGATGTTGATATTACACAACAACATCTGATCTAATTTAGATTCATTTTATAGGGGTGAGGACGGAAATATGGGGCTTTAGGAGACTTGGATGACAGCAGATGAGCAGTATGGAGGCATTTTATGTTTTTTTATGTTTGGAAACTGGTCACCATTCATTTAGATTGTTTGGGAGATTCTGCAACAATGTTTTCCCGTGAAACTTCAGCCGCGTTTCGTGGACTAACGAAATAAACCTGACCTTCAATCAGCAGTCGTGAGTAGGTAATGACTGAATTTTCATTTTTGGGTGCGCTATCCCTAAAACTATCCCTAAAAACCCAAATATTTCCATCCTCATTCCTGTAAAATGAGTCTAAATTAGATCAGATGATGTTGAGAAATCTTTGTTTTTGTTCAGCATGGTGTCAGAAGCTCACTGATTTACAGAAGAGGGAGGAAGACCTGTGACCTCTGATTCTTTTCTTTTTTTTTAATATTTAATAAAAATAAAATAAAATCATAACAGTGTTTTGTCATAATGTCATTGATTTCACATACTATTAGAATTTAATTTCAGATTCTCAAAATACTGACTAAAAACATGACTTTATTGAGTGTTTATAAAATTACAAATCTGTGTTTGTTATGTCACATTCTATCATCAAAGACTTTATTCCCTTAAAAGTATGACTTTTTCTCATCAAATGCATTTTCATAATTACAGATTGTTTTCTTAAAATCTAAAAAAAGTTCACATTTTCACTTAACTCAACAACTAACTCTACAATCAAAGCTCCAGCATTCGTCAGAGAGGGACAGGAAAAGCCCAAACATCCTCCCAACAAGCCAGAAACCGGACAGCTAGCCAAGGCCCGTGACTGGAAGATGCTTGTGGACATTGACCAGCAGCTACTCTTCCCACCGGAAATCACATCTACCACCCTTAGGCCAGACATGGTACTCTGGTCCCCTTCACTGAAGTCTGTGTACATCATAGAACTCACAGTTCCATGGGAGAACTCAGTTGAAGAGGCCTATGAGCGCAAGAAACTGCGGTACACAGAGTTGGCAGCAGACGCAGAGCAGCGTGGATAGAAGACAAAAGTCTATCCAGTCGAAGTAGGATGCAGAGGATTTGTCGCTACTTCCACCATCAGGCTGCTGAAGGACCTGGGAAGCCAAGGACAGGCTCTGCGGCAGACCATCAGATCAGTGTCCGAAGCAGCTGAAAGAAGCAGCCGGTGGATATGGCTCAAGCGCAAGGACCCTTGCTGGGCTCCAACAACAGCAGGAGGACCCACTCACTAACACCACCAGTGCATACTCCCTTGGGGTGTGCTAGTTAAACAGCTAGGCATCTCACGATTGGGCATGGGACACAAGCTCAGGTCTGATCACCCTGTAGCTGGCCGCCTTTGATGAGGGTGTCTAGTGTGAAAGGCCGAAACACCCCATGATTCAAAGGGTACACTACTGATGATGTGTCCCGAAATTTACATCCTTCCCACTTCTGAGACACACCTCCCACGCCACTCTCAACATCAAGGCAAACCTCATGTGAGCAAATACCATCTATTGGCACAACGGATAGTTTAACATCACGTCCTGTGTTTCATGATTCTAACCAGTTTGATCATTTAATTTGGCTCCAGATCAGCTCATCTCTCAATATTTTGCATAGTTCATTCAATTGCTTTGTATTTTCAGAAAATACCTTTCAGTGTTGTGATCTTTGCGCTTACCTTGAACTGTGAGGGTTAACGGTGGTTGAGTCATCCATATACCAGTAGCAGTTCTTCCTATAAATCGAAATGAGTAGTTTCCGCTATCAGTTTTTTTCAGGTCACAGAACAAAATACTGCAAGACTTTGGCGGGTATTGATTAGAGTATTTCCAACTTGAAGATGGTGACCCGATATATGTCACTCTTGCTGCAAAGTCTGGACTGACAGGACGTGTTGAGTTATTCGTACTGTAAATGACGGTGCCAGAATAGTAACTGACATTCCAATATGCATTCTTCAGCCAAAACCAGTATGCACCAGTATCATGAACAGTAGAAGAGACTTTGCATCTGAGTTCAGCACAGGATCCCTCAGTAGCTGTCAGATGACTGTCCTGTAATGTGAAGAGCTTGTTTTCGGCGTGAGAGAAGTCTGTGGTGGTGAAAACACAAGTGGAAAAGTCAGATAATGTTTGTGGCTTTAATGTAAATGTTGTGAAAAGTAAATATTATGATAAAATTCCTACTTTTTATGAGGGACAGAAATATGAACCACCCGATTGTTTGAGCATTCATCTTTGTGCAGCATTAAAGCAAGAGATCTGTAACAAAACAAAACAAAAAAAATGTGTGTACATTATAATAAAACATGTAAAAAAAAAACATGACACAGATGTTGAGGAGAGGCTGCGCAGGAGAGTGACGGAGTGACAAGATCGCGGCGCCCTGTCTCCAGATGTAAACACCAGAGTTAACCCAGTCAACCCAGCTTCAGACTAAGACAAAACCACAAGATCACATCACTGTTCTCTTCCCGTATCCCACACGGAACGGATTACCCGCACAGTGGAGGATTTAGGCTACAGGATTTAGAAACATTCATCTATACTACCAGCAGGACAACATGGACAACACCAGAAGCTCACCCACCCCATCCGGCAAACGAAAGAAAAAGGATTCATCCACGGACACAGATGACTTAAAAACTACAGAAATCGAGGTCAGTAGGCTATTCTATCTAGCACTAACCAAAAGCTTGACCTTCTTGTTCCCCTCCACGACGAAATAAAAGAACTGAGAGCTAGCCTGGAATTTGCCCACAATCACATCCTGTCGGTCGAAAACGAAAGCAAATCGCTACAGTCATCCGTAAAAACCCCCGCCAAACAAATGGAAAATATCACCA
>JAJHUR010099820.1:7776-20519 GCA_027495735.1 Lutjanus campechanus | reverse complement strand
ATGGCTTATAAATAATATCTACATATTCTTAGGTCATTCCGTGATATGGGATGTTTCTCAATATACACATTTTCTTTAAAACAACAGACCGTAAATTCTCAAATTATGCAAACATATGATGATCCTGTAGATTATTCTGTTTTTTGTACTCCTCTCTGACTGAATATCTTTGGCTAGTGGACAAAACAAGACAGTTAAGGACGTCATCTTATGATCTGGGAACATCTCAACATTTTTCACCATTTTCTGACATTTTCTGGGCCAAATAACTAATCCAGTAATCAAGAAAGTAGTCGCAATGAAAATAATCTCTCCGAGTCCAAGTACTGCGTTCACAAGAATGGGACTGGGACAGAGAGACGGACAACCTCAAAACATGTCTCCAGCCACAACTGCTCCGGGACAGAGGCATAAAAGATCCCAATGGGGCAGAAGACATACCCTAAATCTAATGGGATTATTGCCATAGAATGTGCCAAGAACATCCATGTTCCCAACTAAGCTTGGGCGGTATAATGATTTTCAATACTGTCATAAATACAGATGTGCCTCTTTCAACAAAACTGATACCGAGATACTGAATTGCAGTGTGCAGCTTGCACCACCAGGGGTCAGTCTCTGTACAGCGGTGCACCTAAGCAGACAAACATAGCTTTCACGAGAAGAAGAAACATGGCCTCTTCGGAATAAAGTTACAGGACTAACTAATTAAAAAGAAAAAAAATGCAACTGCCCCCGTTTTGGATTTTGTTTAATTTAGTCGAGACGATAAAGGTAAGCTAACAAACACTGCAGACTACAAACTGGTCAGAGTGGCTTTTTATTGTGTGTAACTTTAGCAGCACCGCAGAGGGTGAGGGGCAGACTAATTCCTGGTGCCAGAGTTACGATGAATGAGCACTGAGTGGAGGGAAAGGTTCTGGAAGAATATTTACAGAAGTGGTGCCGCAAAATTAGACTTTAGGTTTGAGTTTGTCAGTGAATAAAGGCTGAAACTTCTCAAGACTGAAGCGGAGCTCCTGTGTGTGCATAGGTAGTTTCCCAGCTGTGGGAATAGTGCAGCTCCGCCTACATTGTGGGACTATTAAGTACAGTGAAGTACAGCCTAGTTGAGCCTAGTTTTAGACAAATACCGCCTAATACTGTATACCCTGGTAAAATGTTAGGAGAGTATGAAGGTATGAAAAAATGGATATTCCCAACAGAATCAAGTGTATTATTTAGTTTTACCTCATGGCCTTCCCCTAGCACCATCATTAGGACAAACATTTCACATTTTGTCCTCCTTCTGGTAATGGTGGAAGATTAGTTCTGTCCAACAAGGAGATATAAAGGGCTATACCAAGAGCTATACTTGACTTGAGTATCAAGATATTTTCTTCTTCATGTACATTTTTGCAAGATACTGCATTACAGAGCATTATAGACATATTTTCTTCATCCAGTATTTACACACTTACACAGGACGTTATACTGGAGGGGAACAGCGGTAAGCACCGTTACAGAAAAAGGGAACACCGCTATTTGGTGCCCTTTAAAGCCAGTCAGCAGTGCGTGCTGTAAACTGCTCTATCTGCTTCCCTTTAATGTGAAAATAACAGGCATCAATCATCATCATGTCCAATCAAACAAACACTGCCATGCCTCAGCATTTAATACAGGGGGAGTGGGAATATGTATGATATCAATTATGTGTTCATATCTGGTGCGAGGCCAAACGTGTCACATCAAAACTGTGCAGTAAATGAATACATTTTGAGAGGGTGCAAAAGCTCTCAGTTGCCAAATGAGTCATAAAGGCAGGGATGTTGAGCAGAGGATTATTTCATCTCCTTCACAAGGCAACACAGTGTGGGCGTGAAAATGAAAGTACACATGTGGGCCGCTAGACGCCCACCAAGTTTCCACAGAGGAAAACTGACATGATTAACATCACCTTTATGGAATACAGTGAATTCTCTCACTGTTTCAGCTGCTGATGTTGCAGGAGAACCGAAAGCAGCATTATGTTGTTACAGCAGAGCGATGGAAGCTTCAGTGACTCAGATGTTGATCTCATACATAGACTCAGGCCTGTCCTGGATACTCATTTCCCATGTTCCTCTGCGGCATGTTATCACTCTCCTCACATCTCCTCCTTTTGAACACTGCGGTGACGCCACTGCCCTTACTAACCCAAAAACCATTGAGGAGTCCGTCCTGGTCCAGCGGGTTTGATTTCACCCGTCTGACGGTTACGGATGTAGTGTTGGGAGGACTTTCCCTCCCCAGGGAGCTAACTCCATGGTCATCTGTGTTTCCTGACACTTCCATTCCCTCCTTTGAGCTGGGAGGCTGGGCTGACATCACCGAGCCTCGGGCTGCCGGGGAAGCATAAATTGGATCAGGCTTGTCAGGTTTCAGGGAAAGTGAAGCTAGGTTTGCTGTGTGAGTCACGCTCAGGATGGGAATGCTGGAGAAATTTAAATTCACTACTCCGGGAAGGCTGCCAAGTCAAACAGGAATGAAGAGATAGGATCAAAACAAAAAAGAAAAACATTTTTGGCTACAAATATCACCCCTAAGTGTTGACTACTGGGTTTATATATCATACAGCCTACAGTCTCACAGCAATTAGGAACAATATTTTTCATCCAGAAACCAAACTAAAGAATATCTAACACTTGGCAGCTGTCTCTGCAGGAACTTTGCTGATATTTTCTGCTAAAAAAACAAAACAATCAGAGATCATGAAGCTCCACTTTCGGGTCTCATTTCTAACTGTTGTGTACGCACAAAATGAAAGATGCATACATGCTTCCCACAGAGAGGTTGGGATTTATAGAAACAATCTGTGTGCACCTGCATGGAAAGTCTCACTTGCAGGATGGTATGAATGTTTGGGAGACTGGGAAAACTGCCAGCACAGATGGCATAGAAGCAGGGGCGGGTTTATGACATTTTGTTTGATGGTGACATTTTAGTGGGGGTCCAGACTGAGGCACACTCATGAAGAAGGGGGCACATTTGAGTAACAATGTTTCATTCAAATACACAATTCTGAGATGTACATTATGAATACTTACACTGACTAGTGGCGGGTGACTGTATAATATCATAGCAGCGACAGTTAACTGACATTGCGCATGAATAAAATATTGATAAATACTAACCGACCATTATTTCTGGTGCCAACTAGCGAGGGTGGTGATGTCTAATCATGTAGTCGACTAATTGCCCACATCCCTAATTCTGGAAATGATTTTTTTCAGAATAATAACAAACAACTTTGAGCAGAAGGGATATCTGTTTCCATGGCATTATTTGTGCTCACCAGAATTATGTATTATGTATGGGTTTGGGTGCATCCCTAATAACAGTTCCAGTTTCCAGACCAACAGAGTGACCAACAGTGTCATCAATAAAAGCAGGAACTGCAAGTAGAAGCTGTTTAATGTCGACACATTGCAGAGACAAAAGAAGAAGAAAAATCAGCTCAAACTGGCAACTCAAAGTCAACTTGGAAGCAATTGCCTAAAGCTCTAAAAATCACGGAACCAATGTGGGGAGTGGACTCCACCTCCATCATAAAGCAGTATGAGTGTGCTCAAACTATCTGGTGGCAAACAGTGCACCTACTGGGTAGCCAGTAGAGTATTCCGTCATGTGTCTCCTGGCCTGAGTGGGGCTATTGAGGCGGTTTGTGGGCTGATGTAACAGTGCCAATGAAGCTGTAAAAGGCTGCTTGATGTTGTGGAGGTTCCACCTGTCGAGACAGATTAACATGCTCTCACATTCATTTCCGTGTCTCATGGCTCTGCCTTTGATGTGATGCAATTAAGGTTTGTGTGCTATGGAGGATTACAGCGGTGGAGGTGATAAACAAGCCCTCTGTCATGCTTTGCAATCATGTGGCTAGCTTTAAGGTAGCTTTCAGACCCAGCATAGCACTACAGCAAAATAATGCAAGGGGCTGTGTTGGTGTGGGCGTGTTGTGACAGGATAATAGAGAAGAGATGAAATATGTAATGGAAAGTCCAGTTTGATGTTTCTTTTGTTAATACTCATTTGTGGTAGAACTATACAACTCTGGATTGGTAAATTTGTTAGTAATATATCATTTTTATTTAGTTAGGTCATCTAATGGAGATCCAGAATCAAGAGATGGCAGAAGAGTACAGCAGAAGAAGAAAAACAAACATACATCATATTAAGTGTCTGTGTCTGCCAACACTCCATTTTTTTTTTTCCAAGTTTCACCTGGATTTCATGGCCATCCTTTGGCAATTTCCTGTTTTGTTGTTTCTCCCAGGAAACTCCCATTTGCATTTGCATGGCCCTCAAACTTCATTATGAATAATCATCATAAACAAATCCATGAAATTTGCATTACAACATCAATAAATGCCAGGCGCAAGGTGGTAAATCTGGAACACAGACTGTGTCTCATGCGACACACAGTTTCTGTCCTGGTAACCAGACATCTCCTTCATAAAATGGTATGATGATGGTTGAGTGCACAGCGGTCGATGACTGTCAACCATCACCCAACCCTCCTTGGTAAGAGGCTGTGTTGCCCTTCTGCTTGCCTCCGGTTTCCCCGTGTGCTATGATTGGATGCTGCTCTGGTCTCAGACTAATTTCCAAGTTTCCCAGACTACACGCACAGTTTTTGGCTACAAGAAAATCAGTGTCAAAAACGTGGTAGTGTCTGGGACAGCTCGCTTTGAGGTGAAGACTGCTGAACTAGAGGACCCGTCCTGACGTGCACAAACGCAGGTTCTGTGCTCAGTTGAAGCTTTTAGCCTCAGATCAAAGGCATTTGTCCGGGACAGGCAAATCATGGCAAAAGTCTTGTAGTGTGCACTAGCCCCAGGGCTCCCTCCAGTCCTGTCTGTTTCACTGTTACAAGAGCCACACTGAAGCTCTTTGCTCTAGTAAAGTAATTTAAAACACACCAGTGATGAAAACAGTAGCACACATTTCATCATTGTCTCAGCAGGAGTTTGAAGGTTGAAAGAAACGTACAGTTTGATGATTCATCCGTACGACTCTTTGTTTTAATACAGCGGGGACCGTTACTGATGTCCTTTCACATTAGCCCTGTTGTTTTTCCAACTTTTCTAATTACCAGCAGCAGAAGTGTTAATTGCACTAAGCACCAGGCTATGTAGTTATTCCTGTTTGACACTTGCTGTTGAGGGTCTTTGGGGCCTCTGCTAATTAGCTTCATCATGTCCAATTAACACTCACCAAACGGCACAGGGACTGATATACATGTGTATCTCTGGGAGTCTCATCACAGAGTGCTGGATAGTGACAGTAATTAGCAGTACACTTTTGAAAGCTTTGTATAATTGATGCATTTTGATCTTCATGTGGGAGAAAACAGACAAGAGGCCAGACACAGCCTGGCATCATTTACTTCTTCATGGCTGACCATCCAGTTTCTATACCAGGTTACTTCATTAAGAGTCTCTTAGTCTTTTAGTTTTTAAGCACTGGCCCCGTGAGCCATCAAGCCCCTAAATTTGGTGGCCGAAGTTCATTTTTGGTGGTCCAAATGTACAGAAAAGGAAACTTAACTTAACACAGCACTTCCTTAACTGTGACACTTGTGTGGTGTTTCCTGAAAGCACTGTTTCCAATGAAAAATTAGCTGGATTTTTTGGCTAGTGGAGGAAACTGGCGGAATACACCGCTGTACATTACTCCCTTAGATGCGTCAGATTCTAGTCACTTTCTGGTTCTTCTGTAAGGATCATGTTAACACTTTGAGTAGGCTTGGTAAACCCAGACTTCAGTAGCTCCGATATATCATTAACTAGCCATTGACTACTACTGTTTTCTTAGAATATTGAACTTAAAGATGTGAAGGAATCTGGATTAGGGATGATAAAAATGAATCCATGATCAGTTAATCAGTTGTTAAGAATTTGCCTGATCAAGTAACATTTAATCAATCTACTATCAAGTAAAGATCTAAAATATAACAGATTATTTTCATGAGTGCGCTCCACATTATCTGATATTTAATATGTAGGTCTTTAAATCTGTATGTTTCATAGGCTGTGTCAGTGGTTCCCAAACTTTTTCTGGCATGCCCCCCTTTCAAAAGCCGAAAAAAAAACATTTGCATCCCACCACCCCAGAATATTTATCAATCATTAACAGTAATTGGGGATTGAACGGATAAAAAAAAAAAGGATTCAAAAGCTTAATCTTAGTGAAATAAGGCGAGCAGAATAGACTCAGTAAACTCTTGCTTGTTTATTTCTCCTACACTGATCACATTCATTCAACTCTGTTTCACTCTTTATTTCTCTCCTGGTTTTCCACACCCCCCAGCAAGGAACCACGGAGTAATGTAATTTTGTCAGAGAATATACAATATGTTGCTATGGAAATAAAGTCTTGATTGAAAAAAAAAATTAATTGGTATAAGCATTTAAAAAAAAAACCAATTACTTGATTATTAATGTTAATGATCGATTAAGGAAAGCGCTTACAGTTTGTAAACCTAATCTGGGTGTTTGTGGAACTGAAATGTTCTGTTGCTGAAGACTGGCAGTATGTGGATAAAACTTGGTTTCCACAGGGGGCCACTTGTATGCAATATTTGGTGGCCACAGAGGAGATTTTTTTTGCAGCCACAAGCCATCAGGCCATGGTTAATGTCGAACCCTGATTCCTGTTTTGCAGACATGCAAGCTTTATGGATAATAATGTCGTTCAATAAACCACTCTGAAATACCTCAACAACTATTGGATGGATTGCCAAGACATTTTGATCACGCATTCATGTTTCACTGGAGATGAATTGTAATGACTTTGTTAAACTCTAAAGTTGTCAGGAAGTTGCATCATTAGGTCGTTTTTTTTATTTAACCACCTCAACTAGGGCTGGGCAAAATGCCTTATAAATAATATCTTGATATTTTTAAGCTACACCACTATATACAATATATATCTTGATACAACCTACACATTTTCTCTAAAATATCATATCATGAATTCTTAAATAGTGATGGTCTTATAGAACCAGATGCATTGCTGTAGATTAAACTAGCCAACAGTCTATTATTATAATATTATATAATATTATATCCTATTATTAGGGCTTAGTGATATGGACAAAATCAAATAGGCCTATCACACAAAATTTTTGATCAAATACCTCAAAATCAATATTGCATCAATATTGCAGGAGCACTATCGGTACTTTCACAAAATATTAGTTGGAAGTTTGACAAATAATCATCAGTTATGCAATCAATCAATGACGTGGATATAATGAAACCTTAATCTAACCCCAACACTCTCTTATACTCTGTTAGTCCCAAATGGACGTACTGCTGCTGACACCTATTAGTTAGTGCCACTTTCTGGAGTCCGCTTGGAGACCACGTTCCACACATGTGCAGCAGATCAGTGTCTGTAGTGGCCACATGGGAAAGTCCGCACGGTCACAGTGGGGGAACGCAGATGTTCGCCCAGACCCTACGTGTACACCCTTTCATGACAAAATTGATGTCCCACAGAACTTCGCACACTCCTGGGCGAACTTTGGCTTTACTCTTGATCGCCCTGGCCTGGATGGTAGTAGAGGACATTGTATCAGGATCTGGTTCACTACTAGTTTAGCCAACCTTGCGAGCATTTCGCATGAGATCACGCTGCTCTGTCCTCAACACTGACTGCACTGCTTTTCACCCTCTTCACCCTCTTCCCCATTCATTGTTCAAGAGTAATGCACTCAATTTGTTGCACTAACACAACAATGACACAACCAAAAAAGGCTGATAATTCAGCTCACAACACATTTGAATCTTGAGCTTAGATTTTGATTTGTCATTTGTCATCCTGCTGGATCAGCCTTTACATTTAATCTAGAGAGCAGCAGAGAGGGGGGTGATGTAATGTTGGGAGTTTAGTATAGATCCCTCCCTCCCCTGCGTCTCGGCAGGTTCAATGGGTTCACTTAGCTGGTGAACGGGCGACAGTGTTTAACATGGGGGCTGAATGCATTCACCTCATTCACTCACCAGCTTCCTTCCTGCTGCTCTGCTGGGAGGATTCCCTGTCTACAGAGTTGCTGCAGCTATTTGTTCATTTGATAACAAAGGATTACATCACATATCCCGGCTGCTGAGTCTTCACACAAAAATGTATTTTTCTTTGAAAGGAGCAAAATGTTTGAAAGAAAAAATATAGCATTAACAACAAAACTGGCACTATGGGACCGATCTCCTCAAGTGCCTGCAGTCGGGGTGCTGTATTGCTCTGACACTTTCATTTACACTTAGCCACATACATGTCTCAGCTGGCCACATCACAAATCTGATTACAATCCACATTAAAATTCAGATCACGGTCAGTCCTGCTCCAGTCCTGCAGGAGGTGGTGATGCAATGCCAAAAACAATAAGTCTTAGTTAGCATTAGCTAACAACTCCTCACAATCAAACACAGACACACAGATGAATTGACATAATATCTCATGCTTTTTTATGATAAAATTTATACAGCACTTTTGTAGTCTATCAACTACACAAAGCACTTTTACAAGTATGTGTTATTCACTCACACATTCACACACCAATGGAACAGCCATTGGTGACAACTTGGGGTTCAGGATCTGTTACCAAGGACACTTCCACATGTGGACTGGAGAGCCCGTCCATCCTCTGATCAGTGGAGAAACAGCTCTACTTAAAAGCCACAGCTGGTTGAAAAATATTTTGGCTTTTTTTTTTTTTAATTCTTTGTCAGTTTAACAGCCTTTGGCAGACAGACCAAATGTTAATCATGCTGTGCACGACTGTGTTGAAATCACTGGAGCCGCTTTTTCCATGTTGCTGTAATGACACACAACGATGGCTAATTTTAGGGTCTCTTCAGCTGCCGCTATCAGAGGGGAGAGTGGGGCAGACCTTGTATGGGATATTACCACAGAGCACTGACTGACCTAGTTATACTATGTGAGCCTATTCAACAACTGGCTTGAAAAAGTGTCAACAAACCTCTAAAGAAGGTTTAAATAGTCAGATTTCAATCCGTTTTGAACGCTTGTCAGACGCTTTTTGAGATCACATACCTATCCGATACACCTAAGACGCGTGAAGTGGCTAAGTGCTTTCACACAACACGAGAGCTCCCTAAAAGTGAAGCCAAACCATCTCGATCTCCCCCTGGTGGCTGGCTGCAGTACAAGTCATAAATCTTGCTTCCCCAGTTTTAAAAGGTGGAATTTCAGCCAAATGAAAACACGCTGAAATTTGTTCATCAGTTTAGTTTTAACTCCTTATTTGATGATACAAAAACGGGGTCTCATGCCATGATTGACAGCTGAGCTCTGCGAACGATTGAATCCACAGGAACTCAAAAGCTCCAACGCTGGTGCACAGAATCTGGCACCAAATGACGTCCCCAGCACAAGATGCCAGCACTCGTATCCAGGATATTTTGACTTCAGTTTTGTACAGTGGGAGAGGGTTGAAGTGCTGTCCATCTTTTATTTATGTCAATGGTCCAAACCAAGGTTCACGGAATTATGTGAGCGGAAAGAACTATTCATGACATGACAACAGAACATATTGTCAAGTTTTTTCCAACCGATTTTGTTTAGTTGCGTTGTTTTTCCTTTTTCTGGGTCTGATGACAGCCTGCCAGAACTTCCTGTAATTGGTCGGAAGTCCAAACGATACAAAAACAATCTTTTTAGGGTGTAATTCATTTGGTCTGGACTTTTGGACTTTTCAGTTTGATCTGGACAAAAATGAAAGGTGTGAAATCTCCCCTGGACCACGGTCCAGACCAAAGAGCTGAACTTTGGTCTGGTGAAAAAAGGTGGTCTCGGTCCAGATCATACTGAACCATGGTTCAGTATGATCTGGACCCAACCCAGTGGGTCTCGGGGATGTGCGTGTCCTATTTTTATCGTACTACTAGTAGTAGTGCCATAATAGAATAATAATATGGTGACAACGATATGAATCTGTTCATTCATCTTTTTTCATAAATGGCCCCTGAAGTCAGGCTACCTGCCAAACTGTAAACATGCCAACATCAGACAGACCAATCAATGATAAATAAAAGGAGATGAAGCCGACACAGGTATGATGACAGTGTGTAGGTATGACGTGTAAATTTCTTTAGTCCGCTTGGATAATCACAATATGAAACCAAAACTAACCGAACCAAATGTAAATAGACTGTCAAAAAAGTGAACCTTGGTTCAGATTGGTCCAGTCTTTTAGTTGTGAAAGCACCCTTAGACAACTGAACGAGGGTTTGATTTAATCCAGACTGAGACCAGCTCTTTTGGTCGGACCAAGGTCCGGTTGTTTGGCATGGACTGTGGTCTGGGGAAGGTTTCACACCTGTAATTTTGGTTTTGATCAAACCTGGAAGTCTGGACCAAATGAGATCTGTGTCAAAGGCCAGTAAATGGAGTCTTAGAGTTAGAGAGGATAGTGGAACCGAGGATAGACAAAAAGTGGTGTCAGGACTTCGGCTCTCGACAAAACGTATGAGAGGTGTCGATGACATGTACTTGACTGGTATTTATAAAAGAACAAAATGTACGGAACAACACTTTCTTCAAGGATGAAAAGGATGATTGAACCTTTTTCAGGTCTACAATCCAACTAATATAGTCTTTATTTTTGTTTATAGCTCCCAGTCTTTCACCCTAATGTACCACAACAAATTCCTTTAATCATTGCAGTCTGACAACACAAGAAAATAGCAGGCAGTCAAGGATCAGAGCATGGATCTGTTATTGTTCTCTCAGCAGGACGCCTGCCCTCCTCCTCAGCACACCTCTTCACTTATTTCACTCTCATTCTCTATTAGCTGTGGCACTCAGACACTCTGATTAGACACTCTCAACGCTGAACAACAGATTTAGCTTTAGCTTAGCAACCCCTACATGGAATATGTGGATTTAAGCAGTGCCCAAAACAGCTGACCATCATCTCGCCATCTGCCCCCCCCTGTCTGCACCAATCACCGCCAGCCATGCCAGATGGGTTGCCAGATCTGTGACAAGGTTATGCACCAGATAAACCAGAAATGCCAACCATGCCCTGGGCAGTGGCAGCTGAGAGACATGTCTGAGTTTCTGGTTTGTATTTTTGGGAAGTGGCACTGTTTAGATTCAACATATCATCATCTCATTACAGTAACATCCTCCACACTGTGAGGATACAAACACGTTGTGGACAGATTGTCTCCTCATCAGGAATTCTCAGTGTGTCTCTCAGAAGTCCAAACAATGGCTGTTCAAATCTGTTCCAAGACACAAATACGCGGCAGCAGCTTGGCGTTCGATGAAGCGCTTTAATGTCAGGAACGCCATCTCTCGCGCTGGGATTAGAGGATGGTTTTCTGCCATGACAAATTTGCTGCTGGTGACACTTTTCATTGTTGCAAGGTGTGAACAGATGGATCCATGAAATATTGAATGTGCAGTAGTACAAAAAAGACAGCTGTGTATTATTTTCAACATGTAGGCCAAGTCCATTTTAAACAGAAAGAAATGTTCTGAAATATGTTGCTGCACATCGGCTGACTGACTGATAAGACAACGAGTGAAGTAAAATGGAGTTGAGGCCAAAAGCAGCAAAACTCGTCTCCATGTATGGCTTGCTACCTTGACAACAGTACATAGTGTAGAGTGTAACTGCAGAAGAATCCATTCTCAATGTCTGTATTAGCAATGAGAGGAATTCTGCCATTTATTGAGGCCATCAAAACACTGACCACGTTATAAAAAAAAGAAACAAATACAAATTTGGGAATGAATGAGTTTCAGTGACTAGAATCTGACACATCTAAGGATGTAACATACTGCAGTGTGTTCCTCAACTAGCCGAGAAGTTGAGCTGATTTTTCATCGTAAACAATGTCTTCAGAAAACACCACATCACACTTCATGGGAAAGCTGGACAACACAAGTCTTACAGTTGAGGCTGTGTTAAGTTGAGTTAAGTTGGCTTTTACATTGTTTTTACATAAGTTTACATTTGGGCCACCAAAATTATAGTCTGGCCACCAAATTTAGGGGTTTGGTGGCCCATAGGACTAGTGCTTAAAAACATTAGGATCTAACCTTGACAATCAAATATATTATTCCAAACTGATAGACATGTGACCTGTGCAATGTGGTAACTAAGTATTTTATCCAGCACTTTGGAATAGCATTAGTTTTGTCCAAACACCTACAAAACTAATCAATCTCAGCTGTAGCTTTGAGTTTAGTGCGAATTATCAAATACTGAAGCTAGTGCACTAAGCCAAGACGATGAACTTTTTATATGATTCTAAATTTCATTCAGTTTACTCTTGTTTTTTAGTAAGCTCGTCTTTAATTAATCATTCATGTTTTGGTTGTAAGTGCATGGCTGTGATTCTGTTAACAAATACTTTGGATGTTGCATCTACTTTTGTTTCCTCATTTCCTTTTTCCCTGGTTTACTATTTTATTGCCACTCCCCTGTCCCCTAGTCAATTTTGGGGTCGTAACCATATGTTAGCATTGTCATTGTGAGCATGTTAGCATGCTGATATTAGCATTTAGCTCCCCACTGTGCCTACACATTACAAAAATCACTGGATGTCCTCAGAGTGCTTGGACCTAAGGACATTCTGAGACAATATGTCCAGACAGAATTATTTATTACAGGTTAGCTTTAGTTTTCTTAATATTTTATAAGGGCGGGAGGAAAAAATGATTCACCTAATTATAATCTATGATATCTA
>JAJHUR010099819.1:0-10686 GCA_027495735.1 Lutjanus campechanus | reverse complement strand
GCTCATATGCACGTTTATATTTTTTTTCCTTTGGCGGGTCTGAGGCAGCAGCAGTTTGTGTTGGCAGGGGCCTCAGGTCTGCCTGCTCGGCCGCACGTGAGTGTGACTGCCAGAATTAGGTCAGGGACAAAAGGCTGTAGCTCTTATTGAAATGGTGAGACATCAAAATAAAGAAATGAACAAAGCAGACATAATGATAACCTGTAAGGGGCTAGTGTTTTTGAACAATATGTCAAAAGTGCTTTTTCATCATGCGCTGTGTACACACACACACACACACACACACACACACACACACACACACACACACACATACACACTCATGCATATGCACACAACAATCTTACCTCATTTCTACTCGCACACTTACATTCTGCCTCAAAGAAAACAAATCGAGAGGTAAATGAATAAATTATAAGAGGAGGGATGTCGTGTGCTTAGACGTAATCAAAACAGTTTCCGGCTCAATCTGGGCTTCCCTATAAATGTGGCCTCGGACTTAGAAGTGGAGGGTAAAGACAAGAAGATCAGGGTGAAGCAAAGCATCTCAAACACGGGGAAAAGAGACAAGTCTGAAGCTTTATTCACTGTGAGTTTTTACTGGATTTTAAGAGGAGAACAGGATGTTTTTTCTAGAAGATACAACTAGAGATACAACTGCTACACATGTGTCATTTTATTTTTTGTGTAAATGGATGTGTTTTAGTGGGCTGGAATTGTTGTATTTTTAAGGGTAACTGGCTCCACTAATTTTGCGCTTGACCAGCAACTTACTGAACAGAGTATCTGAACAAATTAGTTTTTTGATCTTTACATGCATTTATTTGTACTTTTTTTTTCTTTTCACACTTTCCACACAACTCCAAATGTTGGACATATACAAGTGTGGAGGACTGGATGCCATCAATGCATCACTTTGCCTTTTCAGTCCTATTCATAGGGGGCCCTCTAATGGATAGACCGGGGACTGACTTGTCACTAAAAGTATGATTTGAAGTGATTTTTTTTTCAACTCTGCCTAAATGTGCTCCAGGGTCAGATCTGCCAGGCCAAGCTGGAGAAATGGTCCAATCAGATGTACCAGGAGCCTGAGGCCGCGCCGGCGGAGGCCCACATGTTTGACCTGGACTGCCTCCTTTCCGACATCTCTGACACCCTGTTCACCATGACACAGAAGCCATGTCCCTGGGCCAGCGACCGACACGACAGTGAGTAGTCCGACTCTTCACAGTGACTTTCAGCTGTGACTTTGTGCAGCAATGAAAGTGTTTCGAAATCAGGATGGAAACTAGTGGTCTGTGAGCTGCATGACAGGATTAAATAGAGCATTTATCATTTGGATGAAAATACTTTACTACTTTCCACTTTATGTTCATGTTTTATCAAATTACTGTCAAAACTACTTAGCTTAGCTTCATGCCATGTCTGCCATGAACAGGAACCCAGAGGACTGAGTTAACAAGCTTTAGATCAACTGTATATAATATATAATTTCATATATGTGACATGAGAGAATCCAGACACAAGAAATCTGTCACACTGAACTTTTTTTTTTTCTAAATCAGTGTCTTACTAAGAGTGATGGGTCCTACATGAACACAACATGGACACACTTTGATGAGGATTAAACTATACTTCAACCAGAATCTGACAGTTGTAGTGTTGCTTATGTTGTCAAGTTACTGTTAATCAAGTCTGATCAAACCACACCCACACCGTCCTGTGATTTTGACTGGAAACTCTTAAAGGTCCAGTGTGTAAGATTTACAGAGATCTACAGGCAGAATATGGCAGAAATGGAATATAATATTGATAAGTGTGTTTTCATTAGTGTACAATAAATAGAAAATAAGAATAGTAGTGTTTTCATTACGTTCGAGCAGTGGTTCCCAAACGGGGGTGGGCCGCTCTGCAGGTCATTGCAAGGGAGGGCATGGATGACCAGGGGAGAGTAAATAAATAGAGTGAAACAAAGGTAAATGCATATGATGATATGATTTATGTTGGGGACATAAACAAACAAGAGTTTGTTTATCCTATCATGCTGACCTTTATTTCACTAAAATGCTGTTCTGTTTCACTATAATTGGGACATGTTGCACTGCTAAGTTTCCACAGTAGCCCAGAAGGGACCAACCAAACCCAGCTGTAGAGGGCCTTTCACATTTTTTTTTTGTTTTGCATCCACTGTAAATTCTCCTCTCCTCCTCCCATCATCCCTTTCAGCTTGAACAGACGAGGTGTTTCAATCTGCAAGCTCACTGCTAGATACCACTAAATCCTACGCACGGATCCTTTAAAAAATTTATAGTAAAGATGTTAAACAAACTTTATATTTCGTTGTTGCTTGTTTAGTTGTGACTATTTAAAGGAAAGGTGTGGCTTCTTGGGAAGTGTTTTTTGTTTTTTTTAAACTTTCTCTTAAGTCAGATGAGAAGATCGACTTCACTTCCATGTCTGACTATTCAATACAAAGCTTAGCATAAACACTGTAAATGAAGGGAAACAGCTAGCCTGGCTCTGTCCAATATGTGACAAAATCTACCACTGGTGAGTGACTGCACGTCTTTAAACTGAGCTGAACAAAATAATTAAAATAAATGATGTGATTTGTAATGTCTGCTTCTAAATAACGTGTGTCATGTTTTAAATATGTATGAAAACAAAATGTGAAAAAACACTTCTGATTTTGTATGAATTAAACAAACAAGATCTAAAATGTTAATTAGTGATCTTTAGAGTGCTGGTGGGTTTTTTTTCCTTTGAGACAGAGCTAGGCTGGCTGTTTATGCTAAGCTAAGCTAAGCTTTGTGTTGAATGGACAGAAATGAGGAGTTATTGATCTCCTCTACCTTTCATCAAGACAGCCAATAAGAACATTTCCTAAAATGCTGAACTGCTACTTCAAAGTGTAACCCAGCAGGTGCCTAACCCAATAAATTTCATGATGTGAAAAAGTCCAGAAAGGTTAACTATGTATCTGTGAGCCAATTTTCATGTCCATTTTGATAAATTTGGTGAGAAATATCAATATGAACACCAGCATTCCTCACATGACAGTCTGCTGACAGTGTGCAGCACCTCTTTAATTTGATAGAAAAATACTTTTTCTTTGTGCCATAGTTTTGTCATGCAGTGTGGTTGATGGTCACATGGATCAGTCAAAGGAACCCACCCAAAAATAAGGAAATTCCCCATGATGACCGATAACCTTTCAAAACCCACACACACTGACAGATGCACTCACACACTTTCTCTCTGTCTCATGTCTCGTTATGTTCTCTTCCTCATCAGCCTACACGAGTAACGCTGATATAATCCAGCCCGGCCTGACTCCACTGCAGCCCAACCTGGATGATTTCATGGATATACCAGGTACTGTCTACCTGTCCTCCTGTCTGTTTGTCTGTCTGCCAGGGGGATCTTCAAGATTAATACAAGATTAAGTTACTTAATTACTTAAAAGAGATCTTGTACATTTCATATTTGACATGTATTTTTTTTTGTAAATGGCTAATCTGTGCTCAAGACTCTTTATGTGCTGTGTCGGCAGTATATTATTTGGTCCTCAGAGGTTAAAGGGGGGTCAAAGGCAGGGTTGAGGCGGTAGAAAGGGGAAGTGGAAGAGGATGTATTTAACCACAACCCCTGACTGTGGCACCACTTCTGATATGAGGACAGAGAAAATGAAGGGAGGGCTGGGAGATGGTGGAATTTCCTTCTCCAAAAAAAGCTCCTGATGACCTCTGTTCAAAGTTCGGAAGATCATTTTAATGATGACCTCAGAGGATTAAGAAAGTTGCCTTAATTTCAAGCTTGACTTTGTTTGTCTGAAGTATTTGGTTTAATACTGAATGCAGATATGCGTTGCTGCTGAAAGTAATTATGATTATTGACTAAAGTGTCTATAATCAGTATTTTCATAATAACAAATGAATAGTTGTTATCTGAAAGGGGTTACTCGTAGTCACAGTGATGAACCCACAGAGAATTATGACCCAACTCTGCAGTTTCCCTCAGTTCCATGAGGCATTTCTGCATCTTTCAGTGTTGATTTTGCCCACAGCAGGCAGCTGTTTTCAACAAAACATACTAATTAACTAGGCAGAAAGACAGAATTAGCCACAAGGTTGTGAAAATACTGAAGCATTTAGCAGCTAAAGAGACAAATATTTCAAATTTCTTTACATGGATCAGTGAAGGAGAACTTAACTTAGTTTCCCTCACATGATGGTAGGGCTGCACAATTAATCCAAATTTTCTTGAAATCGCTGTATGGCTTTCTGCTATTTGAAATTGCAGGATGTGCAATATTTGTTAAAGGCACAATGTGTCCTTAAACTTTTAAATGAATGAATGTCATGAGGCAGAGATGCCCTGTTAACACATCAGATACTATAGACTTGAGAAAACATCTTCATTTGTTAGAGATTCCTGCAAAAGAAATCACACCATAGTCATTTTAATATGTTTTTCAATCAAAATCAGAGTAATGATGTAAAAAATGATCAGTACCTCTAATATCGCAAATCATATGACAGTTGCAATATCAGTCAAACTAATTCAGAAGGGAGATTATGTGTTATAAGTGTAACAATAATAAATTAAAGCTGTAAGCAGCATTGGATGGGCCCTCGCACCCCGGCGTCAGTCGGGGCCTGCAGCGGCTGCGGCTCTGTTGCAGGATGCAAACTGGTCAACAAGGCTCTGAATTTTCACCAGCTGTGGACACTGCAGAAAGGAGTTTGATTTCACTTCTTGTCTCCACTAGGTGGCGCTCTGACTATGATTCCTGATTGTCATGCAGATGTGTTCAGGTCGGGACTTTTATCAAACATGAAGTTTGGTGCAGATTGGATCATGTAATCCAAAGCTATAGCAATTTCGTGCTTCATGGCGAGACATCAAAAGCTAACACCACGCCATGGCCAAACCGTTCCACACCAACTAAATCTTTTAATAACTTTTGATCACAAACTTGTGTAGATGGC
Organism: Lutjanus campechanus; assembly: GCA_027495735.1. Taxonomy (NCBI): domain Eukaryota; kingdom Metazoa; phylum Chordata; class Actinopteri; order Lutjaniformes; family Lutjanidae; genus Lutjanus; species Lutjanus campechanus. The sequence goes on along the minus strand of JAJHUR010099819.1, from coordinate 5,695 downwards.
ACAAACCAATTTTGTCAATGGGATTACTTCTGCAGGAGGAGTTCGTTAAAATACAACACATGGTAAATGCCAAAATTGATGATGGCCGACTTCCTGTTGGGTTTAGGTGATGGGTCCAAGAGACTTTTTTGTGTCTGTGCATGATACATGTATGTACCGTTTTTCATACATGTAACTGAAATGGTACGCAGGGGCTGATATTGAACCAGTTTGCAGAATTGATTGAGGGCTGTCCTATAGATGTGTTCAGGCCTGGACTGTTATCAGACATGTGAAGTTTCAGACAGATTCGACCATGTGCACTGAAGTTACAGCATCTTTCTACATCATGGAAAAACATTCGCCGTACCATAAGAAGTTCCCAGACCCTACAGGGGGGGCCTGTTTGTTAGGGACTGACAGACACCATCAGTGTTAGTATTGTTGAGAGGTGGAGAGAATTGACCCAGCATTCCAAACCTAAGTCGGCCACCCCAGAAAAAACCCTCAGAGAACCCTCACAGACCCTCAGAGAACCCCAGAGTACACCCCAGCCACCAGGGACAGGGACAGTTCTCCTGCAGCAATATTATATTTACAAGAAGGGGGTGGGGGGTGGGGTTCTAACTAACTTTACCAAAAAGGCTCAGAATTACCAAAAAAAAAAAGTTTAAAAATCTGCTTTATTTGTAAGGAAGGGGGGGGCTCAAACTATCAGAACAGCACAAAATTATCAAAGTGCACAGAACAGTGATAAAAGTCAGCAACGATGACAAACCGTTTCAGTACCTGTAACAAAATTTTCAAAAATATAAATGCAAAAAACTAGTGAATAATAAAACACTGAGTCAGTTCATTGAGATGTACATGTATGACATTTGCATGGGGGACTGCTGTGATTGGTGGAACGGAGCAGGATGGAAGGAACTGGTCAAATCTGCAAAAAAGTTGTGGAATTTGGACATCACAACATTGCAAGGTCGCACAGAATTTATGGGGATTGATTGAATTTGCATGAACTGTTGCGATCAAGACATAGCAACTTCCTGGAGGGACTGCTTGATCATGATGCGTCCCTCAGAGTGTGAGAGGCAGGGAAAGTTTCATGCTGGGGGCTGCTTGCCTCTCCAGAGCAAACAGCCGGCCTGCAGGAAGACACGGCGAGCTGCAGAGCCTCAGAGAGGACGGAGGAAGCAGGTTGGAGTCGAGTCCCTTGCTCAGGGGCACAACGGCTGTGGTTGTTTTGGCCTTTGTGTTGATTTCAGTGAAGCGATCCAGCAGCCCTGTGGCTACAAGTCAGCCTTTGTAACCCAGAGACAACCTGCTGCCCACTGCTGTAATGTGTGTGTGGGTTTGTGTGTATGTGTGTGTAGCTGTTTGTTCTCACAGCTCTGGCAGGGTCTTTAGGGATCAGCTGTCTGCCTCTCTCTCGGTCACAAGGTTCAGGGAGCGAGTGAGTGTCTGTCAGAGCGACACAGCCATGAGTTTAATGTATGCAGAGTCTTCGTCCGTGCTGGAAATACACTCGGCTCGTCTCAGGCTGCACGTCAGGCCAGTAGATCCTCCTCACTGAGGTGAAAACACACACACTGGTATGTATTTTCAGATTGTGCTTCACTTTTTGCCTTGTGCTCACAAAGCTTCTATCAAACTCTGTACGTGTTAATGACAGCTGTTCAGTTCCAAAAAGCTGAAATCAGTGTTAACTTGATATTTGTCTCCTGGACTGATCAGCACTATGAACTGGGTAACGTCAGGTGTGAAGGAACTGGTTTAAACCACAGATGGCAGCTTGCTGCAGTTAGTCGCCAGCATGGCTCCAAAAATATGTGACCTGGCAGATACAAAGCAACCTTGAACAAGCACCTCGTGCAGAGAGAGAGCTTCACAACATTTTGGATGACAACTTGTTGTTTTATGTTTTGGCTCTTCATTTCTGAAATGACGCCACGATTGTAATATCAAACTGCAGACTGACACTAAGAATTTCACACTACTTACATACAAAACTGACAACTAATTAACTGTCTTTTATTTTTCAGTAGAGTTCTTCAAAACTGAACTTTTTGTCTAGATTAAGTTAAAAAAAAAAAAACATTATCAGCCTTAGGATTAGTGCTGGGCAGTATATCAATATTATATCGTATTGTGACATGAGACTAGACATCATGATAGATTTTGGATATGGTTATATTGTGATATGTCACAAGTGTTGTCTTAAAGTGATGTTATTATCTGAACTCACCAGACTTTTCTAGTTGTTATTTGTCTTTACTCACTTAGTCATTATATCCACATTACTGATCATTATTTATCAAAAAAATCTCATTTGGTTAATATTTTGTAAAAGCACCATAATATTTTGTGAAAGTCACCCCTACAATATTGTCACAATATCAGGGTATTTGGTCAAAAATATCGTGATATTTACAAGGTTAAAAACATGATTTTCACTAGAGGGGGTCTTTAATTGTCTAAATTCTTATCAGCTATTAATTGATTAATGATTAATCATTAACATTCCTAATAAGAACTCAACCATGCATACCAGATACACCATTTTTCCCCTTCAGTTCAATGGAATTTAGGTGAATGACTACAGATGAGACATTTGTCATCAAATGTTTGTCATTATTTGTACATGACCATGCAGTGGATTACATTTTCTCATTAGAACTCTGTTATTCTTAAGTGAACAAGTAATTTATGGCCTGTTTATGTATTGTATTTATGTCACCATCTTGGCCAAATCTGTCCCTAATCTTGTTGACAGCTTTAATTGGTTGATAAAGACTGAAGGAGCAGACTGAGGTGACAGCGTATGTTGTGTTGTCAAAGCTTGAGTTTGCAACTTGAGTGAGCAATATATTGTTATTATATTGATCATCATCTTGAGACTAGATGTTGTCTTAGATTTCAGATATTGTATATTATGTCTTTTCCTGGATTTAAAGGCTCCATTAGAGTAAAGTGATTTCATTTTCTGCACTCTGGACTCAACTGATACTGGATTTGATGCCAATATTAGGGAGTCAAAAATAACGGATTCTCACGTGATCTCAGGAATCCAGCTGCCTTGCAAGATATCATATACGCTAATACTGATAGAGGACCAATGTTGCTCTGATGGGACAATATCAGGCCAGTAATATTTGTCAGCTGATATGAGTCGGACTCTACTTACCAGACTGTTCTAACGGTTCTGTTATTTGCATTCACATTACTGATGATTATTCAAAAATCTCATTTTGTTAATATTTTGTGAAAGGACCAATAGTCATCCCCACAGTCTTGTTGAATTATCTATAAATATCGATACTAAGGCATTTGGTCAAAAATATAGTGATATTTGATTTTGTCCATATTGTCCAGCCCTCGGTTCATACTTGTTTTAGGATTCCCTGATTTCACAACTGCATAAAGTTTAAGATTTTGCATAATTTCCTGTTGTACCTGTTATATTTGTGCTTTTATTATAGCTGACACTCTGGCTCACAGTGTGTGTGTTTGTGTGTTTTTCTCAGATATCTTTATGAACTACCGGGGCCAGCCCACTGAGCAGACTGGTTTTGCTGATTGTGGCTATTTTGAGAGCCCGGCCAGCACAGAGTTTGCTCCAGTTCCCTCCCCTGTGGTAACAGCTCCTCAGCTGCTCATCGACACCCAGCTGACTCAGGTACTGAAAACAGCTCCCCCCTGCTTGTCAGATGTATTGCCACAAAAATATTTTATCAGTAATTCATAGTATTGTTGGTCAATCAGTACAAATAGATGGAATCTTTCTTTTTCCAGCCTAATCTGGCATCTGACAGTTTGTCTCAGCCCTCATCGTCTAATACCCGGCCAGACCAGAGCAGGCCGGACCAGGGATGTGGTGAATACCAGTCATCTAGCATCATATCAGGCACCATGCCGTATGGACATCAGTCATACCCTGATCCAGCTGTTTCTATAGCGTATAGCGGCAGCATCGAGCAGCCAGCCTCCTCAAGTGTTCCTTTTTTGTATCCGCTGCCTTTCCACAAGTTTGGTTACTACTCAACGACCAGCGTGACCCCCACTGTCATCACCCACACCGCCTCCACCATGGGGGCCCAGGGCTCTGTGCACCAGGCTCACAGCTACCCTCATATGGGGGACATGTACCCGCAGACTCCCTGCCACTCTCTAGGCTACCCATCCGCTGCATCTGACCCGGTCCACGTGGCGCTGCCCTCTGTCACTGCGGCCCACTGCTTCTCCGTCCCCGAGCAGGTGGTTGTTACAGGGGTCAGAGGGAAGCACAAGCAGAAGACGGGAGGAGTGAGGACAGCTGGTCCCCCCGTGGCCCTGTCTGGCGCCCCGTCCACTGCACCCACGCCCACTAGCTGCTTGGCTAAGCTGCTCTCCTCTGGCGCCCGAGAACGTGAGTCAGTTCTGTCCTGTTCTGTCTTTAACAACCGTTATTCATCAAAAAATATGACTGGAATAATGTTCCTGTCTGAAGTAATGAACTCACTTTAGTTTTTTGTGCTTTCAGGGAAGCCAGCACTAGGATTTGATACGACTCTAGTGACAGCCAAAGGTCAGAGGTCATCATCTCCCAGCTCCTCGGTGAGCCTGGATTTTAGTATCATAAAAGCAGTGTCAGCTCAGAATCTCAGCACCAAATAGTTTAGGAATAGTTTGACGTTATTTGGATCTACACAAATTTGCTCTCTAGCCTAGATTTAGATTGATTTAGATTGATACCACTGTAGGCTAAAAACAAAGCTATTACTGGATAGCATAGCTTAGCATAAAGACTAGAAAAAAGAGGAAAGTTCTAGCTTGGTTCTATCCAAAGGTAACAAAACCCACCTAAAAGCACCTCAAAGACTGGGTTGCACCAACAAAGATTAATTCAAATCAGAGTTTAGCAAAACTAGGTCCTAAATGATTAAATCCATTTTAGTAAACTTTCAGAGAGGTTTAAATCTGAATTAAAGACAACAATCATGAAAACATGATTTAATCAGGGTTAAAAATAATCCCTGTTGTGTTAACTGTTTCAAAAGCTCACTAATTAAGTAGAGTCTGGACAAACCTGATCTAATATCAGTATCAGGTTCAAATACTGATGTATTTTTTACACACACACACAGCAGTGGGTCTGTGGGGCCCCAAACAATGAGGAAGTGGGGGAAATCTCAACAATAGGCAACTGACCTAAATGGAAATTTAGGATGGAAATGACAAGCCTTCACAACCCAATCCAAATATAGTATGTGTAATAGAGATTCATAATCATACGTGAAGCTATCTCAGACTTGCCTACATCTATGTAAGTGTCTTGAGGAAATTATAGTATTTTTTAAGAATTCTCAATTGTGATTGGCTTGTCTAACATCCTCTATGGGTAAAAATAACTGTAAAAGGCATTTCTAAGTACAGAATGTGTTGTTCAGCAGTCAGGCAGCACCACACATGTTGGAGGAACTTCGTCTCAGCTGCAGCATGGAGCTGCGTGGCCTGCAGGCATCCCAGTGTTGACACCTTTGCACAGCCAGAGCGCCACCCTGGGTCACAGCGGACCCCACGCCAGCACCTCCAGAGGCTCGGCGGTGTCTGCCCTGCTCACACAGGGCTCCACACACACCGGCACAACCCTCCTCATTCCAAAGACTGAGAAACTGTCTCCTGTCCAGCTCTATGGCACAGACAGGAGCAGCTTAACAGGTACTGTACGGCTGCAATG
>JAJHUR010099818.1:0-10655 GCA_027495735.1 Lutjanus campechanus | reverse complement strand
GGAAAAGAGACACACACACACACACACACACACACACAGTAGCAATTATGGCAATCAGCAAGCCGACCCAATTAGTGTTTCCTGCTTGTTAAGCCCTAGGGGTTGGCTGCCCGACCACCTCACTTTGCATAACTTAATCTGCAATGACAGGGTGTGACACCCAGACTTCTGACCCTACCAGCAGCTTGTGTGTGTGTGTGTGCGTACGTGTGTGTTCATCTGTGTGAGACCCTACTAGTTGTCCAACCCATGTGTGGTTACAATTTACATTCACCAAATTGCTCCCAGGCCGAGCGAGCTTCAGCCGGGCCTGTGAGTTCTGGATCCAGGGAGGTGCACTGTATCTGGGTGTTTCTGCCTCCCTACTCCTGTGGGTTTCTCCTCTGTCTGAGCTGGTTAACGCCTGATGGACAACTCTGTTAATATGCAGCTTGTGAGGAGAGGCAAAACAGGGTCTTTACTGCAGTCTGTGATAGACATTAGCTGCACACATACGAGCATACCCAGTGAGCACCAACTGGGATTTCAACATTGATTTCTATTTGAAAAAAATGGTTGATATTCGGTCTGAATATCCAGGACATCTTTTCAACCAGATAAAATTTGGTTATGTTCAAAATTGGTTGGCAGCACACAGCGTATATGTAGTTAATTTTTATGAAATCTCATATGAAACATTAAATGTGTCTCCATGTAGGCCAGATTTCATCTACCAGTGAAATAGGACTTTGGAGACACTAATCACACGCTAATCAAGATTGTCTCTGCAAACCTACAATTTAACAAATTATTAAACACATTTGTGTTTTGTGACACACTGATGTTGTCACCACATTTTAACTAGTTGAAAATAGGGCAAAAGAGGGTCTAAGACGTTCAGACCCACTATCAACTAAAAGTCATTGAAATACTGGTTGCTGCCCACTGGGAAGTAATTTCTTAGTAGTAGGTGAAATCTGCTCTAAAGAAAGGAAGTTATTTCAACACATTTAATGTTTTCATATAAAATGTCATAAATACGAGCTATGTAGGCTGTATGCTGCTAACAATTAGTTTCCATTACATCATAATGGGAGAAGTTCTTAATTGCTTATTGAATGCCTTCTTTACTTATTTATCTATTTGTTTATTCTGATTTGCTTTTTTTTTGCTTTTTTGTCATTTCTATTGCGCAATGAGGTGTAAACTAAAACTAACTTTTAATTAATGTGAAACAGGCAAACTAAAACAGTAATTCCAGACTGGATAACAAATTTCAAAGGAGGACACCACAGCTGTTGTCAAAGAAGCAAGTTTTTCACCCAAGTATGTTTCGTTAATTTCTGATGACATATCATGGTCATTTTATTATTTATTATAGTAAATATATTATAGATCTCTCCTTGAGCTCAATATGAATAGGTGGTAGATGACACACAGGACGTTCACCTTTCACCTTTTGTCACATTGTATATAGGTGGAAAAATGTCACTGTTGCAAATCCTGGTGAAATATGGTCTAAGTCTGAACGCCCAATCACCATCTTCAAACAGACGGCGAAAGGACTTTCAGTTTTGAACCTTTTCTTAATGTCTTTGCACAGGTGACCACAGTCGTTTTTTGCTCACTGGGTACCATTCTCACACTCATCTGCTGTGTGTAGGTAGAGACCGAAAAAAAAAAAAAAAAAAAAACTCCTACTGCCATGTTCAAACTCCTCTAAGCAAGTGCCACGATAGTAAAATTTGTTTCATGGTCAAACACTTGTGCTGTTATGAAGTGTACCAGAGGCCCTCCCCTTCTCAGTGAGTGGTTGCCCCGTGACACATGTTGCTAGGCATTAAACCTGACAGAAACCATGGTTACTGAACACAAAAGAACTATTGTGGAGGTGTGTTTGATCTCAGTTTGTGTGTGCGTGAGTGTGTGAGTGTGTGAGTGTGTGTGTGTGTGTGTGTGTGTGTGTGTGTGTGTTTGAACTCAGTGTGAACTGCATGGAGTCTGCGGAAGCTTTCTGCGAGGGGAACAAAAGCACAGCGGAGTGTGTGAGTGTGGCCATCACCCTGATTGCCGAGAGAGGAAGCAAAACAACAACTTATATCTCCTTCAGCCCCTCCGAGTTTCTCTCCTCTCCCTCTTTTTAATTCTCTGTTTTGCTTTCCTTGACTAATTGTTTTTTGTTGGCGTCTTTTTTTTCTCTTCTTGAGTTCAAAACTGGCAGAAGCGAGGAAAGCGTAGCGGGGTGTGTTTTGTACGAGTATCTCTCTGGTGCCTATTCCATTAAAGGCAGACTGATAAACAGGCTAGGATAATTAAAGGGGAGTGATAAATAGTGCTGCCTTAATTAAAGGGGAGTGATGAGGACACGTGTCGAAATGTTTTGTTAGCGGGCCGACGGACAGATGAAGGAGGAGAGTAATTGCTTTGGATTAATTATTTGGATACGGGCGGCGAGAGGGTACACACATCTCTTGAGGGCTCTTTCAGGATGGAGGGATGGAGAGGAGGGGGAGATGAGGACGAGTGTGGATGGAGAGGAGGAGAAGGCTGGTTTCAAGGAAAGATTCACTGGCATCCATCTCTCTTCAAGCCAAGAACAGCACAAACATGAACATCATCCATGAGGCAGAGACAGCGGAGCAAATCAGAACAGAAGTCATGTTTTTCTTTGGTATTTTCATCTTCTTTCATCTAGGGAAAGTTGACTGAGTCTTTTCCAGCAACAAATTTGTAAAAACACACTTTCATACCCCAAACAACCACATGCTTCAACTGGTATCTACTGAGTAGCAGTCAGAGGCGAATAGCTTCACCATAGCAGCAGCTGTTGACGGAGAATGTGCATTATTCTTTCACTTGTCCTTTTCAAGTTTTCACAGGATTTGGAAAATCTTACAAGTTTGTGTCTCTGCAGTCTGATTAAAACTTTTAATCAAAACTGCTGCATTCAAGATCAGTGGAAAATGTTCAGGAAAAAGTCTGGGTCTTTGTAGCAGTTGTGGTTCATTGATAAAACACCAAATATAAAACATAATAGCTCATAATACAACATTTACTACAAGCAATGGAAACTATAGTCAGACTAATACAGAGTTTTTGAGGCCTAAAGCTGCAACTAACAATTATTTTCATAGTTGATTGATCTGTTGATTATTTTTCGATTAATCAATTAGTTGTTTGATCTATACAAAGTCCTAAAATAGTAAAATGTGTTAATCCATGTTTCCTAAAGCCCAAGATGACGTCCTCAAATATCTCATTTTGCTCACAACCCAAAGATATTCAGGTAACTGTCATAAAGGATTAAAGAAACCACAAAATATTCACTTCTAAGATGCTGAAATCAGAGAATTTTGACTTTTTTCTTGAAAAAATACTCAAACCAATTCAGTGATTATCAAAGAAGCTGGCGCTTAATATAACAATCAATTAACAATTGATTCATTGATTAATCTTTGCAGCTCTATTGAGGCTGATACCAATATTGATATTTGAGTTGAAAAAACTCCCGGTAGCCGAATGGTTGCACCGCACGGTCAAATCAGTGTCGCTCCTTTGATTCCAGTGGCGACATTTGTTGCATGTCATACCCCTCTCTTTCTCCCCGGTGTCCTGTCTGCCTCTGCTGTCCAGTAAGCGACAAAAGAATGCTAAAAAATTAATCAGAAAGCCATTCATATCCATGGACATGGACAGTGACTAGATAGCAATTGGTCATTTGCTCTCCATGCCCATGACCAATCTGGTTGCCATGGTTACAGTTAATAGTTACGTCCAACTATTACCACACCCCCTCTCTGTTTAAGAAAGAATTTTAACCTAAAAACACGATTTGAAGTGGGGCTTTACAAAAATACAGTGCTAATATACTGGATATCAATGTTCCTTTCACAATCCATAGACTGAAGATACAAAAAACAGCACGCACATCTAAAAACGGTGAATGCTGGGTGCTGGACAGAAGAACAGATACAGTCCGCATACCAGACACTGCTCCTTTGAGGATTTTTTAATGGTATCACCACGTGTGACGTTTCGGGCACCAGCCCTTCATCAGACATGTCCATGTACCATAAATAAACAACAAAATTATTATTTTTTTTTTTTTAACATGGAAGACCAACAAATGCACCAGGCAGGACACTTGACAGTTGAAAATTAAACTTGACTCTGCTCTGTACTGGACAAACTATTGAATGATGACACAGTTTCAAAGTACACCAATATCAATAAATCTGCAATGACGTATCTGCCTGACTGATTTATCATTCAGGCTCTAGTGAAAGCACACTCTTGTGTCACTCTCCTTACAAAACATTTAGCTTTCATTACACATTACATCACTATTAGGTTAAGTGCATACAGACCATTTTTATTTGGAAAGTTTAATTATTCTACAACAAATTCATGAGATGGTACTTTAGAGACTTTAGAGTCGTATTATCATTATTCGAATATGCGTGTAAATGTGTTTTGTGTGTTCTGTGTTTTTAAGGCTGGAACGTGAAACAAGTTCACAGAGTCACTACATCCTAAAGTAAACCTATAAAATACATTTGCAAAATATAGTGCTGTTGCACTCTTGCTTTAAATTAATTACAATATGATTTAAATATCATTGTATTATATAATAATACTTTTAGTATATATTTTGTTACTATATTTCAGAAAATATTGCATTATAAATCTAATGTGGATACATTATCTGCAGACTTTACATTTGCGACTGCCTGAGAACAGCCTGCAAAACAAAGATCATAAATATTCTCTAACCTATGTTTTAATTATTAGTCTATATGGCACCTGTTACTGAATAAATAGAGCCACACCACACTAAAACAAACTGACTGTCAAGGGACCACTCAGGGGAGACCACTGCTTCAAGTGGCAGTAAGGTTCTTATAACAGTTTCAAAAACAAAAATGACATCGTTTCTAATTCTGCTGGAAGCAATATTAATGTAAGTAATGATGACACTGACAATGATGAAGATGATGATAATGATAATAGAAGCTGCTATAATTCTTCCCCTCAAGACGGTGACAAGTTATTCCTAATCCTCTTCTCACAATAAGTATTTTCAGACAGCTAACTGGTCCAGTCAGCTGTTCATGTCAGGGAAAGGTAAATGCTTGTGTTATCTACAGTGGTCTGTTGCAGATCAACATTTTTGCTGACTACATATTAATTTGTTTACAGATGAAAATCAGAAATTATCATGGAAATCTACAGCAAACCATTCATACAGCAATATGATGTTCAGGTGTATTTGTTTAGACAAATAGAATCTATTAGTGTTCATTCTGCATGTTGCTCTTGATATGCTTTTTTCCACTTGTTAAGTTGTTCTGCGTTTTGTTTTCTTCATTTTCTTTGAGAAAATATATACTACATAAACATCTGAAAGGCTATTCCCTAAAATCTGTTGTTTTTTGTGTGTAATTTGTCCATGTGCACACTCAGAGCTCTGGTTCTCCTAACCAAGCCCAGAAGTCAAGCATGCGTGACCTCGTCTCTCTGCAGTGTGTGTGTGCATCCCATTGAAAGGCTTGACTTCACCATTTCCTTTTTAGCAGCGGCAGTCGGGCACTAAAGCCTGAAAACACTAAAGCACATACACACACAATTCACCACACATACACTCGCACACAAAACGTCTACCTCACCTCTCCACCTCCAGACTCTGTGCGTGTCTGTGTGTGTTTGTGTGTCTATAGAGCTAGTGTGTGAGCAGGTAGAACCATCTGTGGTGTAGATCACAGCCAGATGTCCCGGGCTCCGCCACCAGCCAGATCACCTTACATAAATACTTTACCATGTGAGGGAATCATTTAGCCATATTAATTGACGGTAAACTTGCCCTGAAACGAATGCCCCAGACCTATGCAGACACACACACACACGCACACACACACACGCACGCACACACACACACACACACACACACACACACACACACACACACACACAGAGTCCTGCATCACAGGTGGGTTCCTTCACTCACAGGAGCAGAGAGTGGGTAACCGGTGGTAACCGGACTCTGATCAAAAGGAAGATTGACATAAATAAAGAGCCTGCAGGAATGCATTGTGCAAACAAAATATGAGCTGGGCCCCAAAACATTCCCTGGAGGGGAGGGCTGCTGAGGAGGAGGAGGAGGAGGAGGAGGAGGAGGAGGAGAGGGAGTGAGAGAAGGGGGGCAGTTAGGTAGTTTTCTTTTTTATTCCCTCTTGCACTCAACTCTCCTGTCTTTCATTCTGGTACATCCAGACATGTGTCTCAGCATTGGAAGACAGATTTTTTTTTTTTTTTTTTTTTTTAAAGAGCTGATCAGGTAAAAATACTGGGGGAAAAGGGAAAGTGGAAGGTAGATATGAAAACCCATTTCTGTCAGTAAAAGAAAAAATACCCCCATGGTCATAAGTATGAGATTTAAAAAAAAATTATAAATATGAGAAAAATATGTGTTCAATATGAAATTATGAGGTTAAAAGTCATAATGTCATGATTATGAGTGATTATGACTTTTTAACTCACATCCAACTTTTCATCTCATAATCCTGACTTTTCATCTCATAATTGTGACTTTGATCTCATCATTTTGACTTTATTTCATAATCATGTCTTTTTTTAAAAGTCATAGGCTTAATCATGAGATAAAATTCCAAATGAAATAAAAAGACATAATTATGAGATTTTTTAAAAAGTCAAAATTTTGACTTACTCTGGCGATTTTTTTTTCTTTCTACTGGTGGAAATGGGCGTCCATAGGTATATGCGGTAGATGCTCATTTTGACAGCAGGAGGCCCATCAAATTTAAACTGGAGAGATTAAAAACCATGTACTTCAGGGCATAACGGACTGGGTTTCGCCCCTCTAGTGACAGTCTAATGTTTTGCCACCTATTGTTGTCAGTTCTAAACAGGGCCAAACCGTCTTCAGTGGGGGAATGATATCTAATCCCCTGCTAACTGAACCTTTGATATGGTAGCCTTCACCCATGGGCCTCTAAGGTTTATATACACACAGACACACACATACACACACACATATGTGCACACACATACAACAAAAACCTGTCTGGGGAACTTCCATGTAGCTTCTGGTGTCTGTTTGTCTCCATGTAAGGCTTTAAATGTGGAGGGGAAAACAAAGTGGCATAGCCCACGTAGACGTACACACACAGTAGTGTACACATGGCCATAACACTACCATAAGAGGAGTTTACAGCTGGCACCGCAGGGTCACTTCAACCAGCACTGGGACATTTTTAGGCTTTCTTTCCAAAACAGAATCAGAGACTGTATCACTAAAAAGAGTGTTGCTAAAATCAGCGCCTACGCACACAAACAGAAACACACAGAGAAAGACATTACCGGATTGACTTTAAACAAAACTTTGTGCAAGTACTCTCTCCTGGGCTTGTTTCACAAGATAATGAGTATTAAAATAAACTTTCTTGTTTACAATTGCTATGTGCGTGTTTCTGTGAATACTTCTGTATATATCCTAAGTGTGTGTGTTTCTCAAGTTTTTCTCTGTGTGTTTGTTTCTACATCCCAAAGCATTCGGGACCAGTTGATGAGGAGAGGAGAGACTTAATGGAAGGAGGGAACGGATAAAAGGCAACACAACAACAGAGAGATCACAACATCTCCCCCGATGGTAGGTTGCAACCTCAGCTCTGTGGGGAAAACACACACCAACACGCTCTCTTGAGTGCCTGTTCAGCCTGAAATATAACTGTATGTTTGTGTTTGGGGGATTTGTGTGTGTATGTGTGCCCCACAGCAAGGTATCCCATCCCTCCAGGTAGGGTGAAGGTGTTAAGGGGCAGACGGAGACAGCAGGGATCCCGCTGGCAACGCTCTGGGAGGAACCGCAGGGTACAGCTGTTCCCACGGAAATCAAGGAGGCAGAGGACAGGTGACAGAGTCAGCGGGGGAAAGAGAGGAAAAACAGAGGAGGAAAAGATGTAAGCAAGGAAAAGAGGTGGAGCTGGGATCCTTCTCTCCTCCTTACCTTCACCTCCTTCCCTCTGCGCAGGCCGCTCATGGAAGAAAAACAACTTTGATGGAGAAAGAGAAAGCAAAAGGCAGGAAAGGGCTGAATGAAAGGAAAGAAAAACAAGGAAAGGTAAATCTAATTACAGAGGCCAGATATGGCAGCAACGTTAGTTAACACTGAGACAATAAACACCACTCCCATGCAACCACACTGTGTCCGTGTGTGTGTGTGTGTGCACTGTGTGAGTGTGTGTTTTCATGTGAGTGATAGGGACCAGAGGAGGGCAACAGGGAAAGACGAGCCTATGTTTGTTTGTACATGGCTGTTTCTCAGGCCCTTGACACTGGCATTCCAGAGCCACACACACATTCTCTCTCTTTCACACACACACAAACGTACACGTTGACATTTCATAACCAGTGGAGGTCAGATCCCTGTACACACCCTGTGGCTAACTTTAAGTCCCTGCTGCTGCACAAAGGCCCCAAACAGAAACACAAATAATATACCAACACACAAATACTCCAAGAAGCATTTCACACACACACACACACACACACACACACACACACACACACACTTACTTCTTGAATGACTTTTACCAGGAGTGTTTGTAGCTCGTAGTGACAGTAAGAAATGTCTGGCTCCTGCCAACATGCCAGCCTTGACACACAGCAAAGAGCATCACTGGCGCAGGTCTGATGGGTTGTAATTGATGCTACACTGTGTTTAAAGAGCTTAAGTAAGAAAAGGAGTTAATGCAGTCTTTACATATTTAAGTTTTTACCAAGGGTCCACCCCAATTTCTAAAAAACAAATTAAAAGACACGTTATATACGTAATTTTTTGGGTTTGTTTATGTCTCCCCCTCTATCTTGCCCAGTCGTATGAACGGTGTATGTCCCTTTCCTGTCTTGGGGCAACAACAAACGCAGTTGTGCCGGGCTGGTTAACATGTGGAGTGTATGCTGTAAATACTTTATCATGGGTTAGTTCAGTTGTCCCAAAACTGGGGTGTATGCACTGCTCAGAGCCACTGTGGGGGGCCGTGGATGACCAGGAGAGAAATACAGAGTGAAACAAAGCTAAATGAATATGAATTATGTAGTGGAAAGTAATAAACACAAGTTTGCCAATGCTATTATGCTAACCTTTCTTTTACTAAAATTGGACATTTGATTTGGGGTGGGGAGGCATAAACTTTATCTGGCTTCTGAAGGGGGGGCACGCCAGAAAATTTTGGGAAGCGCTGGGTTAGTTGATGATGTTACTGAGGAAATGACGTGTTCCAGTTGTGTCCATAGATTGAAGCAAATTATTAAAGAGTCTTAGTGATGGTGTAACTTAAGTTTTTTTCTGTAAATAAATACAACCCTACCATAAAACATCTGCTTTTCGATTGCAGTTTGGTTAAACAGTCTGTCTACTTGAAAGACTGCAGAAGGTATGTAAATTTACGTGATCTTGAACCTTGTAAACAGCATAAAATAACATAAGAAGTGTGGGGCGAAAACCGGCCCATCAACCGGCAACTAGTGATATATTTGTCCTCCCCTCCTCCCGAGTCTCAGCTGGGAGATGTGTGCGAGCAGCCGAGTTCACTACCGTACATATGCTACATATGTTCACTACATCCAATAAACACGATTAGCTCACAGTGTCAAGAAATTAAATATTCTCATGTCTGTTTTCCTTATTAAACAGAAAAATACACCTGGCTGAGTGGGTGCGGAAAAGTGCCTGGCACTCTGCAGATCTTTACATTAGCAAAAATAAACAAACACAAATAACAAATATCATCCCTCAAAAAATTTGCCCCAAAAAGTGACCGCCAATGGCTTGAACCTACATCCACATTTGTCCAATCACCGTTCACTAGTCCACATAGACTTCTGTTTATGTTGACTGTATGGAGAATTTTGCAAAAGTAAAAAACATTGGAAAAGTCTGTTACTAACTGTAAATAAAAACTGTAATTAACATTTAGACTGAATCCAAGACAGAATTTTGTCTATCAAACCAGAATTTGTCTATTTAATACAAAGACTCAACAATTCCTTCTTCTTTTTTTTTTTCAGTTCAATGCCACACTCATTCATCAGCCTACATGAGTATGTTTTACCAGAAAGTCATCTGTGTTGTGAAAACATCACATTACCACCTCAGTCAGAGAAAGTAAAAGTGTGTCCCCCTGCTCACTGTTCAGTTATAAAATCCCAGCGCACCACAGAGCTTCTCTCCAGGGCTGCTGAAAGCATGTCAGCCACTGCAGGATGTCACCTGCTCACCTGTTTTCTGCTTCCATCACAGTTAGTTTTGTGGTTTGTAGTGATTTTGAGACTCAGTTTGTAAAGTTCACAGCCTGTCATGCTATTGCATCACTCTGTATTCAATGGTGCAGCTAAAATACAAGAGCTGAAACTTGTTCACCAACCACTCATTTCACTTTATCTCATCAACTAACCACCAGCAAGTGTCACCTGGATATTTTTTTTTTATGAGCGTGCCAGATAATATAAAAATTAATTTATGACCCCCCTTATTTATAATTCTTTGTTAAGTTATTGCCATTTGTTGTTAGCTTCCATCTATTTTATCCTGTTATTGTATTGCACACTGACTGACAAAGGGGAAAAAAAGAAACAAAACAAAAAAACGACCGTTCGAC
>JAJHUR010099817.1:0-32954 GCA_027495735.1 Lutjanus campechanus | reverse complement strand
AACTCTTTGTAATTTATGCAAAACAGGTGGAACAGTTTGGTAAGAATGAAAAGATGCTGCGGCACACTCATTAAGGTTTTAAAAATCAAACCTTAAGGGAACCCTGTGGAATTTTTCTTACATTCAAAGCTATGTTTACAGTCAGTATTTCTCACAAAAGTGTACTGTACTGTATGTACTGTATCCTTGATGCCAACAAATGTGTTAAATGCATTTTCTTCCTCCTACAACAATTATAAGGCCAAGCTTTTGAATAACTGAAAATCTGCATTATTTACACACACGTGTACATCGGCTGACAGTCGTCCTTATCTTTGTTATCGAGTTTCTTGTTTCAACGGTCAATGGGCTGAGTAGTAAGAGGTCACTGGGAGGAATATATATGTCAAGCACCATGAGATACAAACAAAACAGGGATGGCCAAATACTCAACAGAGTACCTTTGATGAAGAACCATTAAAATATGATGAAAATAATGTAGTGTAGGTCTGGCCTTTTTAGGTCTACAGAAAATCAGTCAACATTCTCTGTTGTTTTTCAACTGTAATTTTGGGAGTAATTGTTGTTGTTCTTTGTTTGTTTGTTTGTTTTTGTTAAGACAGATGCTATTTGCACCCAGGTGCCAGTAGCCAACAATTCTATTTGCACCCAGGGTGGAAAAGCTAATGTGGCTATTTACCAAGTTGATTTGTTGCCTAAACCTTTCCAGTTAGCTTTGTTGAACTCCGGTACCACGTGGGACAGTCCTGTTCCTAACGCATCTCCCACTGAACGATTCTCTATGAAATGGCTTTGTCTCTTTATAGGTAAACCTTTTGTAAATTATTTTTGTATGTATAATGCACTTTATTTGAATTTCAACTGACTTCACAAGCACAGGATCTGGTGGTCACAAGGAAAGCATCTTCTCCGATAGAGATTTTACCTGTAGGTATTAGATGCACAGAGCAGGGGAGCTCTTTGTGACAGTACTGAATTTTAGAGTGATGACAGTCGGGGAGCGATTCAGCCTCAGGTATAAGGTTATAAAATATTTGTGGTGGTAAAAATGAGTTTTTCAGCATTGATTGTTATTTTGATGGTGGTATAAATCAAGGCATCAGACAACACATCAACTGAGGACAACTTTTCACTCAGCGACGCAGGCAAACATGAATATGATGAGAAGGACCTCTGTTTATCTCCCAGATAAGAGAATCAATCCTCTGAGCCGCTCCCCGACCTGAATAGTGTGCTCATTCCAAGTGATCGACATTTCATATTCAATAACAATCATCTCCTCCTCCGCCTGCACGCCCTCTCCAACCTCGCTGTGGGCGGCCACTCCATTCCAACATGGCTGGCAGGCGGGTGGCTGTGTGTGATCGGGGAGCCATCTGTTAGCAGGCAGATTAGGTCTGCTTCCTCTGCTCTCCTGTCCAGGTCCAGCTCCAACCCGGCCAGTTTTGTAATCTGTGTACTGTGAACTAATGGGCTTTCTGAGTCGTGAGCCAGCGTACACCTGCGTCTCGTCTTATTTGCTCCGAGTGGATGGTAACTAGCTGCATGTCAGCGACTCCAGACGGAGATGACTAGACGTCCCTGAAATGGAAATGTGCCTCTGCATAAACGAGCCATGTGACCCGAAGAGAGAGTACATGCAGAAAAATGAGAGCTGATGGAGAGAAAAGAGAACAGAGAGCACGTCTGAACTCCGTTCACCTGCTGTTTTTATTTGCCAGAGTGAGTTTGCTTGTTTTTGTGTACACACGTTTGTACGAAATTACAGAAAGTGGGATCTGATCTTATTAGACCTGGGCCTTGTTTATCAACCATGCAGTTTTGCGCTTAAACTGTGCATAAGCTCATTTCTCCGAACCAGTTCTCTCTTCTTGTGTGTGAGAGCATGCGTATCTTTAGAACCACACCTGACCATCCATGCAATACCAACAAACCCTTTGTGATCCAGTGGTATCCAAGGCAAACAGATCCCCAAAGTACAGACACAGAATCCATGGCTTCACTTTCAGCAATGAGAATGTAACTTACAGATTGTCAGTTCCTGATGAGGCGCAAGAACATAATTTCTTCCAAAATGAAATTATGCCACTAATGCGTCCTCTTCATTGTCAGCTCAGTGCTGTTCTCAGCTACAAAAAAGATTGTTGGGTGCAGTGAACTTAGCATCATTTCAACCTTAAACCAACTGGCCATTCTTAAGCCTCACCCCTTTTTGCTCTGGTCAGCTTTCTCCATTTTTGTTTCCTGCAGACCGATTTAGATATAGCTTATACCAGGCTCATCTCTGTTAAAGGGAAAATTGTGAAGATGGTTGAAAGATGTTGCCTGGGGACCAGCAAAAGCGATGTATATGTCACACCTTAGGTTAGCTAATATTAGCAAAATGCTTCAGAACTAGCTTTCTAAATCGCATCAATCGTTAGCTAGCAAGACACCATTGATAGCTAACATTAGCAAAATGCTAGTTAGCTAGCTAGCTAATCTACATCAATTACTAGCTTTTTTACATCAATTACTACCCCTTTTTGGGTAAAAACAACCACCCTAATTTTGACTGGTGGTCATTGCAAATTGTGAGGTCTTTGCCAGGTTAAATACATAAAATAAGAAAACCATATTGCTTTTTAGCTATTAGGAGCCCAAATCATAAGGCCAATCAGCTATGTCAATCAATGATAGGTATTGTTACATAGAAAAAAATTTTTAAAGAACGGGGTCCTTTCAATCTGCCTCCATCCAAGTGAATGAACCTGACATACAACTACCTTACTGAATCTTCAGGTAATAAATTGCATGTATTTATCTGTCACTTTTTATACTGTTAACCATCTTCAAAATGTGGTTTAAATCTTTCAACATAGACGAGCCTGGTAACATATCAGAATACAGGAAAGGAGAAAGCAGCAGGCAGCCCGACGGCTCAGTGGTCAGCACAACGGCCCCACAACAAAAAAAGATACCAATTTTCTTGTTTGTGCGAACATATTAGAACTTGTTCCTTGCATGCTTTGATAAATGAGACCCTGGACTGTTATAAATATATAAAAAAAGTAAGCTTTTCTGAAAAGAACACAGATCTTTGTTTCCACAACATCCCATCTGCACTGAATCACTCAACAGAATGATAAAAGAAACAATTTTTCCACCTTTATGCAGCTCGACATTCAAAAGCAGCACTTACCACAGCTTAAACTCAAATCTCTTTGACAAATCACAGCTGTGCTGGGGAGGTGGTTGCCTACCTGTCTCCAGGCTATCTGGGAATACTGCACCACAGCACGACTCCAAGTGATCAAAGAAATGAATTTTAAGCTTTAATAGAAACTGCAGCTTAAAACCTTGAACTGAGAATGAATTTGGACCAAAAATACAAGACAAACAGAATCTCTTTTTAAGCAACTAACTATCACTTGCATGCCAAGAGCTGCTGGAGGTGTCATACTGAGGTTAGACTAACAAGATCTTGTGGTTTTTTTTGTTTGTTTTTTTTTAGCAAGAAACAGATTGACAGCAAAGAGCAGGGATATTACTCTGTGACATCTTTTGCTTCTGGCAAACAACTTCCTCCTCTGAACTCTTCCTAACCTTATCAGTCTTTTATTTCTTCAGCTCCACTTACAAACAAGGATCCCCCTGCCCTCCCAGGATCAAACCCGTCCCCTGACTCCTCCAGGCTCTCCCTCTCGTCCTCACATCACAATACAACAGCAGAAGTCAAGAGGTGACTTAAAGGCCTTGGGAAGAATAGAAGCCAGGACGTTCTTGCCAGCTCTTTAATTACAGTAATGAGGCTCTGCAAACAATGTGCTATAGGAGGAGGAGGGCATGAGCACGCAGGGAGCTGGGAGGTCGATGATGTTGCTGTGTTGTTGCCGCCTTTAGGGCTTATCTGGGCGGAAGTACAAGACAAGTGTGTATGAACCCGGCGCTGCTCAAACACCAGGTCTAACAAAGCGTGGAGAACAGGATGAAACGCTGCGTGTTACTGATGCATGGATGAAAATAACAGCGTGCACGTGCTTGCATTGCAGGTCTGTGTGCATGGAAGAGTGCGAAAAAAAAATGTATGTGCCGGTTTGAAAAGCCTTCAGGGAAAGGGCACATGGTGTGGCTAAACAATAAAGAAGTGTGCAAATGCTATTCTTAGCTCAGTCTCGTTAAGTGTACTTATCTGTGTGTGTGTGTAAGGGTTTGTGTCCTGCGATAATCACCTCGCCGCCCCCTGTGGCTTATCAATCAGCACTGCCTTGCTCAAACGTGGCCTACTCACATCACTGAAAGTTTCATCACCACAAGTGTTTTCTAAGGTTCCCTATTTAGAATACTACTTTGAGCATGGCAAATTGAGAGCACTTTTCTTATCTATTCTGCATTAACATGTTAGAAAATGGAGACGCGTTCCAGATATACAACTGTAGTGTGGGAACTAGACGCCTCACTCATAGTGTAACAATAAACCAACATAATAATGACAGTTAACCACATAAATCACCACAAACCAACATTACATTACAAACACATGACAAGCACATTACAAACATTAACAAAAAAAATAAAATTTGCAATTTTTGGACATAAAATAGCTAACTTAAACTTTCATTCCGCACTCTACAATGGTTGAAGGATGCCGTTACACAATTTACACAAACTAAACAAGCTTTCCAGATGGTGAAAACTCTGACTGGATGTGCATCAACATCCACTCACACACAACTTTTCACTATGAAACTGTTCAGTTTAAGATCAATTTGAGCCTCATTGTAATCTTACTAATACCAATAATATCAATAATAATAATAATAATCATTAAAAAAAAGGTACTGTATCAGCACACAACTAAAATCAGTATTGGAATCAAACCATAACTGAAAAAAGTGGTTCGGTACATCTCTAGATTTCTGCTACGTGTCCCAAACTGGACACATCTCGATGCAGCATCAGGTTTCAGGCTCGGTTTGTGTGATTTGTTGTGTAAATCCACAGGCTCAGAAAGAGTGCAGGTATAATTTGCACTGCAGCTGGCTGATATGACCACCATACCACGTGCTTTGGCAGATGAGCAATCATCATCCTAAGGTCGTTTTCAATTCTTAAAATATGTTTAGTTTGAAAAAAAAAAGCAGTAGTGTTTGCTGGATAATCAAATTAACATGGCACTTTAGCCTGGAGATAGAAAAAGAATTATTTTCCTTCCATGTATAACAATGGCACCTTCACTCCTACAAACAGAAGAGAGAAAAATTATATTTCAGCATTGTGGAGCCAGTATTCTAGGTTTCAGTGCCTTGAGGCCTGAAACTGAAACCCATTAAAACAGCTCTTCACTTTTATTTGCATACTGTAGCAGCTGAATCAAGGTCATAAAAGTAACATTTGCTGACAATATATTCTAAATGTTTAAGTATGCAGTTATTTAATACTTAGTAGGAGCACCCAACGCTTTGAAAAAGAAGAAAAAAGCCAAACTGAATCCAAAAGGTTTGGGTTTCTTAATCATTTAGCATATGTAGATGTAGATTTTTTCTTTCACCTTTCTTCCCATGTCCTAGAGACACTCAGACCCATGCAAACTCATGATAAAACCTCCCCGTAATACATAATCGGTTTCCATGCCATGAGCAGTGTGTCCAATAAATGTTCCTTCCCTTCCAGAGAGGGGGATCCTCCGCTGTCACTCAGGTAAATAAACTGTGAATATTAAGACCCACACAAAGGTATGACACTGTGTCATGTCTGCCTTGATGTAGCCAATGACAGGCTCCGGTACAAGGTCCCTGTGGGCTGGTACTGGACGTGAGGGTAATAGCCAATCAGGTGGCAGACGGTGGGTGGTGTGACACAGCATGGGATTTTTGGTTTTGTTGGCAGCCGGTGGATGAAGCCTGCGAAATGTATCTGTCACTTCCACTGGCAGGAATGCCATGTTAGCGCATCAATCAATGCCAGAGCCCGGGACGTGGACACCAGCCCAGGAACAATGTGTTCGTTAATACAAGTCTGAGGGGGCGTGTGTGTGTGTGTTTTAAGATGAGCTCCAGCCTTCTGTTCCGATACAGACTAAAGGTAAGAGGTAACAGACACAGAAGGAGTGAGAAAAGAACAATGTGGGGCTGTAGAGAGCAAGACGGAGGGGGAGGACTAACAGTTTATACATCTGCTGATGCAGGTCCAGATACATTTTAGGCAGCGGCGGATAAATATCAACAAGAGAGTCAACTAATATCCCTTTTCCATACACATGTGCTGGCTTGGCTCGGCTCGGTTTGACTCTGCACCTCAGCCCAGCACAGCATCTCCATTGCAACAGGGCTACCAGCTTGAAGGTCTGTCTTTCAGCTGAAGACAAGCTTCGCCAAAACAGTGGATAAACACTTCATTCCTATAAATACTTCACAGTATGAGTCCCCTATTAATTTGTTATTCAAATTCTTTTATTATGAAGCAGCAAAATCAGAAAATGCTGGATTTTCATCAGCAGTAACTTAACATAACTCCCATCTAGCTGAAAGTGGCCATGACACAGTAAATAAAGCAGATACCTGAAAGTGCAAACAGCGACACAGGAGAGAAACTAAACTTTAAACCACAGAGATTCATTTAGAAGCTGCAAAAGTACTGAAAGCTGAGCACAGACACTTTAAAAAATGCCTTCTCTCTGCTCTCCTGCACACTCAAATTCAATCTTATGATACATGCCTGTTTAAGGCGGAGAAAGGAGGGCCTTCATGGGTTGGCCGCAGTCGTCGAGATGTCACAGCAACCCACTTGAAGGTGAGTCTGGCAAGCTTTGGCCCTATTCCAAAGAAGATCTATCTCGGGTGTGACTTGGCACAGCTTGGTGCATTAAAAGTGGTAATAGAAATGCGAATCGGCGCGGCAAGGTGCCAGTGGAAAAGCCCTGTAAGAGACTGGAGAGGGAAAGTGTCTACCACCTTGGACTGACAGACTGAGTAAACCTGCTGACCTGTAAAAGGCACATTGATATGAGCTATTTAATCTACAGTGTGTATCAGCTGAGGTGTGCAGCACTGTCTGCTCTGCATCTTCAGCTGTATATCAGCCTTGGCTCCGTTCGCACCTGGCATTAATATGCACCTCATATCTGAACCGTGTCAATTTATGATTTACTGGACTACACTTACACTTTATATTGAAATGCAGTTACATCTCCAGAATTCACAATAACAAATAATTGCTTATGTCCACACCCAAACAATGATCATTACACACCTCATATCCTGTAATAAGATTTACGATTTTTAAAATTGACAGGTCACTATTCACTATAGTTACCCGAGGATCCATTCTGGATGCTTTATCTACCCATACTGATGACAGCCTGTTTTATTTGTGCGCTGCCTAGTGGCCTGTGCTATAAAATATACTTTGATTTACACAGTAGTTATATTACACAGATTGGATTCTCATTGCATTATAGTAATTGCTGGTAATGTGCCAAGTGGCTCTCTGTCAACCTGCGGAGTGTTCAGCTGCTTTACACCTGAGCCTTGGATACTGGCTCCCCTGACCACTCATTTAGCGACATCAACAGGTCAAAATTTCTACTTGTCAAGTGCTAAATACCTCCAAAACTCTAGTTAGCCATTACTGTAGCTTGAGATTAATGCTTAAATAGCATGCTAACATGCTACAATCAGCTTGATAATGCTTTTGGTCTTGCTACATTTTGGGTTAGAGACATTGCACAGGATTAAAAGGATCACATTTTTTAAGTTTTTAAAGTTTTAAAACAATAATCATATTCCCCTGTACATTAATATATTAATCCTGTTATCGGTCACTGTAATCATTCCTCCTGTTCATACTGGCTGTGAAATGATCCCTTTTCAGCACCACTTATCATCCAATGGAATGAATAATCTCTGTGAAACAAAATTCCTTAAATTTATCCTTCATGTGTGCATCCCGGATTTGCTATGATCTTAGAGCCGCATCATTACAAATTTGGGGCTCGTTCAGATTGAAAATTAGGTTGTTTGTAGTGTTTTGTTGTTAAATCATTGATTGGTTGTGTTTCTCTTGTTAATGTGGAGCGTTTTTGTTTTAAGTTGTGTGCCGTCCCTAGTTGCCGGCAGGGGGGTGACAGTGACATAGTAGTAAGTGGTGGGTTCTCCAGCTAGAGATGTCAGGTGGGGATTCCCTTTTTTGTGCTCACTTTGAAAGCACTCTGAAAGGGGTTGAGGGATTGTTCTCTCTTGTTTTTCCTTGTTTTTATGGTGCTGTGGGGTGACTGAATCATTTCTGCGGAAATTTGTTTCTTTCAGCGAAATAGTCATGAGACAAAGCAAAGTTTTTACTTCTTTTTTGGGCGTATATACTGATTGAGCTGACTCCCCTGTGAGGAATAGGACATTTCCGAACAAATCCTTTGGGATTGTGAATGTAGTTTAGGGTGAAAGTGGGGCAGTTGTCTCAGGAGCACATCCATGGTTTTGGCAGGGTACATCTGACAATTGCAATACCTACCTTTGACAATTTTTCCTTTAAGCACAGATGAACTGTACAGGTACTGCAAGCACAGGGGTATCGCATATATCACTATTTCTGTGTGTACTTTAGAGCCTCTCTGCTTTACGTGTATGACTCAATGCTGCTGCACTACAACTGTGAATCAGTGGCTCTTGTCACACTTGATCTGTCTATTCTGTACCTCTTTTGTAATGTCGCTGTGCCAATTAGGCAGGTCACATTCCTTGTACAGTACTTGGCGAACTTTGAAAGGGCAAATTGTAGCTTTTCCCCTTCTTCTGCCTCGTTTCTCACCAACCAAACAGCTGTTTAATAACAGAAGAGAGGGAAAAAAAACACCCTAGTCTGTGCCACAAAATCCAGTCTAACATGTCCGACATGAATTCACAGTATCGCAGAAGTAGAGCACCCATGTAGTCAAATCCAGTGAAGTGTGTCTCAAAATAGCCTGATAAACATCCCCACCCAGAGTTACGATGAATGCTGCGAGCTTCTCCACAGGACTTGATTAGGCCGGTGAAGGAATGAAGGAGGGGTGGGGAGTAGAAGACAGATATCACCCACACCAAATGCTTGGGGACCCCCTCCTCTCCACCACCACCACCACCACTCTACCCAATGACATTTTCCCCGCGGGGCCAGAACCAGACCAAATCACCCACACATTAATGCCGCTATTAGTCCTGTGATTAGGATGAGGGATGGTTGGATGCCTAATGAGTGAGGCTGCGAGCATGACTGTGCTCTCCCGCTCTCTGAGTGTGTGTATGTGGTCTAATGAGCAGCACTGGACCCCTACGACGGCTCTGATTGACAAGAGGGAGAGATTACAGAAGAGGTCCGCAAGTGTCATCGGCTGAGGGATTGGGAGAGATGGGAAGGGGGTTGATGCCCCATTCATGCACCTACACAGGGTAAACACCTGCATGTACACACATACACACACACACATCCTGGGGATCATTGCTCACTTTGCCTGCAATCTCCTCTGAGCAATTGAGGAACTAATGACATAATTAGGGTCTGTATTTAAATGAAAGCATTGCAGGGGGTGGAATCAAGGTAAGAATGAACGCACAGAGTGGACCGCTGGGTGGGTATAAAAATGCTTATGATTTATTTAAACATTAATGTGTGCACTGGAAATTCAATCTGTGCTGATTAAACTCTAATGGAGACTAATGGAAGAAAAGGGGTGGGGGAGCGTAGAACTTTTTCGGGGGGTTAGGATAATATGCGTGAGCGTCTGAGAGGAAGGGAGGAGGGAGGATGACAGATGGAGAAAGCGACTCAAGGGATTTGTGTGTTTGCGTCGCAATGAACAAGTGTGATAGTCCGTGTGCGCGAGTGTAGCTATGAACTACACTCCTTTAATAAAAGGCGGTGAGTTGGAAAATTGCATATAAATCTGTCTGAGTCCAAAGCGGACTGGCTGGGGAAAGCCAAAACACAGACACACATGCGAGGCGGCATACTAAGTGTGGATCGGCTTGTCCCTGACCTACATTCCACCACTGTGGAGGAATTCAATCCACCTGCATGATCACCAATTATAGCAAGCACCATGACAGAGTAGCAGAAGTCCAATATATTAAGATAAAGTAAAACTATACAGCTAATATTTCCTGCTGCTGAGCCCGATTAATCATGAGAAGCGAGATATTACTTGTTGGTTACTGTAATAGGTTATTAACTGTCAGTTTTTGGATCTTTTCAATCTAAAAACAGCAGCTTCTGTTTGATTTTTCCTCCGAATTAGTGTGTAAGGATACAAATATGGGCTCTTTCTTTTAGGCCAACTTATGAAGTTCGATAGTAGTGAGACATTTGAGTTCAAACTATGGCGGAAGGCGGTTTGATGTCTCCAACCAAAGTGCACATGAAAGAAAAGAGACACGTCACTTTAAACCACCACCTGTTATTGTGTTGGTTTGCCAGTAGCACAAGGTCTGTTTGGCTAATGAACTGAGGCAAGTGCCTTCTTAATCTAGGAACAAAGTGTACACAAACTGAGCATTTTAAGTAAGACTTTTTTTTCTCCATACTATGTCAGAAAGGTGCATTCTTGTTCGCTGTAATCCATTGTACTAGGAACTCAGACAACAACAACCATCGACACAGAAAAGAACAATTAAACTGTGATTCAAATTTGAATTCAAAGCCAGAAACTCTGTCAAGATCCTTCTACTATTGATGCTCACATAAACACACCTGACATCACAGCAATGTAGGGCCTTTGTTATAGTGCAGTGTTTGTGTTGTGAAAGGTGCTGTAACAATGTTGTGTTGTTTCTATTTCCATTCAGTTGATTCGTGCTTTAAAGTCTTTACGAGTGTGCAATACTAGACTACTCCACCCATCTCTTTAAAAGTGTGATAATCTGTTAAACCACCTGCTGTAGTCATGCTTGTGAAGTTCAGAGAATTGCCATACAAACATCAGTTTGCTGCGGGTGTCCATGTTTTCTCAAGCAGATGCACTGGCATGCATTTAGATTGTAAGCTGGGAATACTGACTCAGAAGTACCGACTTCCGACTTGCATTGGATGACAGCATTAAGCCTGACTTAACGTTTTGGTATTAGATAAACTGAGTGGAGCCCTTAATGAAGAACTAAATTGTTCATACATCATAAGATTGTGTATTTTTGTGGCTGTCTTGGGACTGTAGTGCTGCAGCGCTTGAAAAACTTTTAAGTGAAGGTTCATACATACGAATGTTACTTTGTTTGACATTTTGAGAAATACACCCATTCCCTTACTTGAAGAGAGTTAAATGAGAAGATTGATACCACTTTCATGGCTGAATGTAAATACGGAGCAAGCAGCCAGTTAGCTTAAGAGACATGGGTAAACAGATAGATCTAGCTTCATATTTATAGTACAGACATAAGAGGGGTCTTGATCTCTTCATTTAACTCTTGGCAAGAGATCACACATGTGTAGTTCCAATAATATCAAATCATTCTTTTACAGTCAGAGGTGTTGAGGCAGATGCAGTATGAGCACATATGTTTAGTTTTGGACTGTGGGGCAATTAATGTACATTCTGTGTTTAGTTTTTCTTTAAATGCAAACATTGAGACTGACATCTTGGTTTTAGCATTAGCTATACACTCTTAGAAGTAAGGGTTCCAAAATGGTCCTTCTTGAAGGGCTGAGGTTTTACTCAGAACCATTTGCTTTTTAAGAACCCTTTTTTGAAGATAAAAAGGGTTCATCAAAGGTTCTCTGTAAGACTAAAGGGTCCATTAAGAACCATTTTCATCAAAAGAACGCTTTTTAGCAGAAAGAGCTCTTCTCTTTGTACCATAATATAATAGGGTTCTTGTTAGAACTCTCTGTTCTTTTCCACCAACAGGGAACTGGCCCTGTTCTGGTTCAAATACCTAATTCTGAACTGTTCTGAGCATTTCCTCCAAAAAATAAATTGGGAACCAAAATGTTCCTCTCATGTTTTACAGGTTTTTGAGCATTGTGCAGCGCCCTCTGTTGATGAAGTGCTTGATGACAAACGTTTTGTTCAAAACTGGTGGAAATGAAGGCTGGTTTATTAGATACCCAGAGGGTTTGGGGTAGAACCATAACACCATAGGGTTATCTTTTTCAGAGATGGTTCTAGGTATAAACCCTTTATGTTGGGTTCTTGGTAGAGCTCTCAGGAATCAGAATCAAAAGGGTTCTCCTTTGTGGATAAGCCAAAGAACACTTTGTGGTTAGCACTTTTATTTCTAAAAGTGTTGCACTAAAACATCACTAACTGACAGTGACAACTCATTGCCGTGGAAATGACATTACATCCTGTTATTAGACCAGAGTGAATGTACATACGAAAACTGTGTAGCCTCGCAGTCTGTAACGGATGTCACACACTGCAGACGTACAACCACTAATAACTATGTGTTTGACTTCCATCACATTACCAATGCTGAAACACCAGTAAATACATCCTTTCTTATGTAATATGTGGTCTGCTCAGCATTAAAATGCATTTCAGTCCAAAGCCCCACTATAGTGTGTAGTGTTTGGCACACACATTGGATCTGGCAACTCATGTCCTTTGGTCTTTGAAGTTAAATGTTTTTTAAACTTAATCTGCGATGACTATATGCATTTACACAGTGTCTTTGTCCATTCTGATGATGCCATTTTTCATTTTCACTGAAAAAATAAAATCATGATGATGTGACATTTGTTGGGGTCTTTTTCTTACATCTGGAGAACAAGACAATGCCAAGTGGCTCATTCCAGCCAAAAAGCTATAGCTCATGGTAACCATGACAGTAGCTGCGGTTGCATGGACAATATTTCCACAACGCAGCTAATGGAATTCTATTTGTGACTGCTGATTGGCCACTTGCCTTAGTTATGACTTTATGCCCAAACTAGTTAGCTATGCCCAATGTAATCATGATGAAATGAAGTTTAGTAGGTGATTTAGTTACAAACTAACTAAAAGTTATCAAGTGTCTAGTGTCAACTTTGGAATTACCTGTATTTTTATCATAAATTTGCAATGACAGCATCTGAATTTTAAAAATCACTCGCACTAAATCAATAGCCAGCGTGAAAGTCGTATACAGTATCTTTATCTGAAGCAGCTGGGCTTTCGTACAAGATCAGAATTGTCTCCAGAGGCAGCCAAAGTGTTGAGATATTAGAGGACAGAGTGTTCTGATACGGAGTCTGGTTGGAGAGCTGAAGTGTGAGAGGTCAGCAGGCCTGAACTCACTTGGCACTCGGTTGATGGCTCTCAGAGGTCTCAGCACACGAACCGTCCTCACTGCCGAAAAGCTGACGTTCTGCAGGTTGCTGCAGGAGTACTCCAACATCCTGCAACATATGGAGAGAAGGAAAGAAAATATGTGTAAGATACAGTAAACCAAATACTTTCGAGGGATGGTTCAGATTATTTGAAATAGGGTTGCATGAGGTACTTATCTATGGTGGTCAGCACCCCCTCGGTTTGGAGAAGCAGCAGGAGTACCAGTGCAAGCAACAAAAGGTATTTTAGCCACCTAAAAAAGGTCCACCCGAAAAAAAACCTTTTCTAACGGGAAACCACTGTAATACGAGCCAACTATCGCTCTCTCCAAACCAACCAAACTCCACAGGTGAAATCAGTCATTTTACCTCGCAGAGCGCTGGAGCCGCTGG
Organism: Lutjanus campechanus; assembly: GCA_027495735.1. NCBI lineage: Eukaryota > Metazoa > Chordata > Actinopteri > Lutjaniformes > Lutjanidae > Lutjanus > Lutjanus campechanus. The sequence goes on along the minus strand of JAJHUR010099817.1, from coordinate 19,307 downwards.
TCTCCTGCTGCCTCAATCTGTTGGTTTGTTTGTGTTATTGTGCAACTTTGGTGCCTGAAAGGATTAGTTCAGATTCACCAAAGTCACAAAAAAACACAAACAATCAGAGCAGCGGTAGACCAGCAACTCCCGTGTTCTGCAAGCTAAAATGACTAATTTTGCCTATGGAGTTTGGCTGGTTTGAAGAGAGTGATATTTGGCTTACATAACAACTGTTAACAGTAAAGTAAAGAGGTGAAAATATTCTAAGTATAGCATACACTTAAACTGACATTGATTTTTTTAAGTGGAACTTTTTCATATGGCTAAAATATGTTTTTCTGCTGAGCAGTAGAACATGGCCTAGCTTCCTATTATTCCTGCTGCTCCTCCAAAACCCACATCAAATAATCTGAACTATTCCTTTAATTGCTCATACTGCTAAACCTGGGAATAAAAACACAGAAAATGTCAGGGAAATATGTAGCCAATTTTATATAGCACGTATTACATATTCTCTCACTCTCATTGTTCAAGTGGTAATTAATCCTCTAATGTCCTGAATCACATTTACATTCCTGCCTTTAGAGACGACTGCAATACATGTGTTCTGGCAAACAATATGCTTTCATTCCAGTGCTCACTGGGAAGTTAGAAATACACAAGCACGTGTGTTTGTGCTAGTATATGTTTGTGTGCCCGGCAAACACGCATATATTCACATGCAGCCTCGCACAATCAACCTTCAAAGGAGCGAGCGGCATATGCGCGTCCCCTCTGAGAGACGTCAAGAGCGGGTGAATCACTCGTCATTGAAAGGAGGTTTGTGGCATCCACGGCACATAAAAGAGCAGCATCAGATCAAGTCTGCCGCGTAACCTTGAGACGGCGCGCACACACATGCTCTTAACAGCCTCTCCAGCAGCTCTTTAGAGGCTCTCTCGGGCTATGATGGGAGGTTAGAAGGACAGCGCTTAGAGGAGAGAGCGGCTGCGGAATGCTTGCGAAAACGTTTTTCTTGTTTCTTGATCAGTGTTTATCGGCATCTCTTCTCACTCTCTCTCCCTCTGCGTGTGTGCGTGCGTGTGTGTGTGTGGAGCAGATGCTGAGCACATGTGCAGCTTGAAGGGGCGTGCAGATGAAGGAATTCCCTCCTCGCACCAAGTCCAAGTCTGTCTGTCTGACAAATTTGCAACACATGTTTAACAGTGTGTGTATGTGTGTATATGTGTGTGTAAGTAGGTGTGTGTGTGTGTGTGTGTGTGTGTGGTTGGTCACCTTAAGTGCAAGAAACTCCCTTAATGAGTGCATGAATATGTGTGTTCTCTTTTAGCACTTTGAGGTGTCCCAGTACGAACCCTTTGTTTTTTCTTTTTTCACACCAAAGCTGCATTAAAGCAGAAATACACTCACATAAACTGTATACACACACATCACATACTCAGAGCTGACAGATGGCCTGCGGGCTACAGAGAGAAGGTAAACGGGTAAACAGTTAACGGAACAGCACAGAGATGCCCTCCCATCACCAGCAGAGAGGATGCGGATCTAACAGTTTCTGGTCGTCCCTGGGAACAGGTTTCGTCTCATCAGCAGCTGTGTAATGTTTTGTAATGCCTGTCGTGGACACTCAGGTCAAAAGGACTCAACAACTACAATCAACAACTCAATAACTACAACCAGGTACTGCAATGCATATTATACACGTGCATCCACGTGTGCATGCATTCACACATACACATCACTCCAGTGGAAAAATGAACTCTCTGCCAAGTCCAGTGACACCTGCCACAAGGATCTATGAGAAATGGTTCATGAGTTATGAAAGGAGGCGTGGCTAAAGTATTTTGGCAAACCGCCACAAATGAAAAGTCCAATGATGACTCCAAGTGCCTGAAACAAACAGTTAATGGGTTATGTAAAGGTGTGGCTAAATTATAAGGGGTGTGGCTAACTGGCACCATTGAAATGGAATTGAATTGTCTGCTGAGACCAGTGATGAAACGGTTCTTGATTTATGAAAGAGGCGTGGCTAAAGTGTAGAGGGCGGGGCAAACATCACTAATCAAAAATGAACTTTCCTAAGTGCAATGATGCCTCCCACAAGAGTCGGTGATAAATGATTAATTATTAATTCGTTGACTATACTACAGTCATCCATTTAAATGTTATGTGCCTTTTTGTTATAGGTCACTCTCACTGCCACACCCCCTTTAAGCTAGTTAGCATGAGCAGTTCATCAACTGTTCTTTGGCTCACGATGAACCATCCCACTAAATCTGCAAATCTGGAAGTTATGCGTCACTTTGCAATAAGCCACTCCCATTACCACATCCCTTTTTTACCCACTTGGCATGAACACAAACACACACCTTCACATACACACAAACACTTGAGCACCATGCCAAATTTCAGCCTCCTAGGGTAAAAACTGTGTTCGCCAAAGGGAATTTTTGTGGATCGACCGACGAACCGACCGACGAACCTATAGAGCTGCTGGTCACAGTTAATAAAAAGAAGAAAAGAACACTTAGGGAGCACAAAAAAAATAAAAGAACTGAGACGATGTGAAAATCTATTTAATCCAAGTAATCTCTTTGGGAGAGGAAAGGCCTAATGAAAAGATACTATTGAGTTGCATAATGGGAAGTGAAGGATCCAGGGTTTTACGAGCTTAGAGACTAAAAGTCAGCATATTGATGTTGACCATACTTTTCTTTTTTGAAATCTTTTTTTTTAATCAAAATTCAATCAGTCTCTTTTTGTTCCCACTACTTCACAGAAGTCACTACAGTCACTATTGAGTGCTGCAGATACACCACACCTGCGATGCTCAAAGTTTTGATGACAGAGTGCCAATCTAGGGAGCCAGCATACGACTGAGGGACACAGAAAAATCAAAAACTTGTTGTGAAAGACCTCATAAAGGCGTTTAACATTAAATTCTCTGAGCACCAAATTCAGCAGTAGTCAAAATGTAGGCTGTTAAAAGTTACATTATTGAAATGGAAATGATTAAAATATAATGCTTGCGTTTCATGTCACGTTTGGGGCTGTACAAACGATGCACTAAACCAATACAGCCGCTATGTGATACCACAGAAGAAACAGAACATTTATGGTGATTAATAAGATATAGGGCTAAAATTATTAACCAACAAATTGGAAAAAGTTATGTAACAGAAAATGAACTGTTCTGATAATCAATCAGTCGTTTTGCATAGATTTTAAGCAAAACTCATCCCTGGCTCCAGCTTCAGTGTTTTAATGTTTTGTTACTTTTCTCTGTTAACTAAAAATAAAGATCTTTGGGGTTTGGACTGTTGTTAAGACTAAATTAAATGTTTGAAGACATCACTTTAGACTTCATTGCAACTGTTTCCCTGGTAACAAACCAATCAGATATTTGTAGGCAGTATTATGAACTTCTTTGTGTGCCAGAGCCAGAAAACCAATTATAATGTGTTAATCTGTGAGCTTTAGATGTGCTGGTAGGTGGATTTTGTTATGTTCACATAAAGCCAGGGTAGCTGTATCCCGTGTTTCCAGTCTTTATGCCAAGTTAAAGGGAAAAGTCAGTACTTTTCATGTGGATGTCCAGTCAGTGTTGATGGTAAATGTTGTGGGTGGTGGTGATAACAGAGCAACATGGGCGTGGATGTCAGAAGCTCACCTGCAGTGCATCCTGGTATATGTAGGCATGACTTTGTGAGCAGAAAAAACTCTTGGTCAATATCAGTACACACTGAAGAATTTATCCCTTCAATTGACTACATTTACCATCAACACTGACCGGAAATCCACTGGAAAAAGTGCTGAACTTTCCCTTTAAGCTAACCATCGCTGGATCCCTATATTTATTTTAAATTTTTTTTATTTACCATATGAATATGAGTTGTTTCTAAGCAAGAAAGTGTTTCCCAAAATGTCGAAATACTGAGGTAAATGCTCCTAGCAACCACGACTGCTAACTTCTACGATGTTGACAGGACAAAAACATGAGTCACTACAGATTAGTTGGGTCAAAATAACAAACCCTTCCAAACAGAATATGACTAATATGAACAGGATGTCAGACTGAATAATGACATGAAATAAAAATGGTATTTCAGTCTGATTATCAGGCTATAAGAGACAGAGAATATACACATTCACCCCCACCATTTGAGTGCTGAGTAGTATAGACCCTATGGGAAATGTATGGATACATTAATACCAATGGGGAAACTCATGTTTCAGTGCTACAGACACGCTATAAATCTCCAGAGAGATAGAATACAAATATTAGGGTAATTTTTCGTCAGACAAAGTTACATAAACAAACTGAAACACAGATGATGAATGATGTCTGTTGAAAAATAAAAAAAAATCCATGCAAAAAACACTTGCTGCTCCTGATGAGAGCCAGATGAAGTTTGGTGCGCTCAGTGAAAACTGACCCATCTCCCCCTCATCTGGAATGAAGAAACAGCCGAGGAGAAATGGAGTGTATCAAACAAACGATGGAAAACGACAGGAAGTCGTGCGCTGGTTTCGTCAGAGTCCGTGCCAGTGTTGATGATGCCGATACAGGGGAAGGGCAACGGGAGACGGACTGCGAAATGAGAAGCAGGAGAGGACGGGGGAGGCCCAACCTTGGAGGGAGCTTGCGTGAGGAGAATTCCCAAACTAAAGGAGGGCTACACACGAGGTCGAAAAACAGCTTTACATCTTGTCATATGCACTCCATGATACATCTTGATATGGAGGGATCTTTACAAGGACAAACTCGCACGAGAAAAGTAATGAGATTCATATAAGCCCTGCAATAAAAAAGCTGCAAAAGACGCTGTGCACAAAACCACAAACACACACTCCTCTGGGATGGTAGACAGCTTGCTTCTTAGCTCGTCCTCTCTTATCGGAGAGGCCGAATGTGTGTGTGTTTGTGCCAAAGCAGCCAGGGACATGACGGATGGTATACATACAGCTTTCCAGCCACATCTCCGCCAAAACAAAGGTAGCTTGGAACAGGTTGTGCACACACACTAGACATAATGCCACCCAGAAAGACCTAAAATAGGAAAAGTACAAAGGCAGCTCAGGAATGTGGAGCAGTGTCCAATGTTTAACCCGTCCTGTCCTCACCTAACCTTTATCTGTCTGGTTTTCTGTCTGTATCTACCCATCTGTCCATCTCAGTCAGTGCAACCATCTGTCTTCCTGCAGCTACAGCACTGTTATGAAGTTAAGTAGCCACCAGTCCCATATTTGACACATGAAGAAGAAGGAACAGATGACGGATAGATGAAGCAAACAGCTAAATCAGAGTGAAATCAATGGTGAGATGATAGAAAGGGAACCTCCTGAGTGTATATTGTTTCATCATTTCCCCGTCTGGGTTTCCATCACTGTATTTTTATGCAAATCATGATGGATGGACTGAGAAAAGATGAATGGAATTGACAAATTTTGATGGAGTCGCCTCCGTTTTCACGCTCGATTTGAGGCCGGGGAGTTTGTTTAAACAGCGAAGAAGTTGTATGATAAATAATGACGGAAATATATTTGCTGAATAGCTGATGAGGTGAGCCGAGGCATTTTCGCTGCATAGCGAGTTGACAAATGGCTTTGGGTATTCCACAAAGTTTTCAGTATCATGGCGGTAAAATAAGTGTAAAGCAGACACAATGCACACTCATCGCTATAGACGCTGACCAATCCATGTAGAGGGCTGACAGTTACGTGGCTATTTAAATCGTTTGTCTTGTTGCTCAGAATAACAGGATTGATGTGAATCTGAAGTACAGAGATATGTCCGAGATGTCTTCAGCTTAGCATAGCATGAAGACCGGAACAGGGCAGGGGTAAATTGCTAGCGTAGTAGCCAGGGCTCAACAATAAGGTTTGCTCCCTTTCCCGGGGCAAGTAAAATGCCACTTCGGGCTAGTAAATCTAGGAACTCACTTGCCTGACCGGGCAAGTCATAAAACAGAATTAGACAGATAGTTTTTTTTTGGGAGCTGATAATGGAAGGAGTTAAGGAGTGAGCAGGTCGTGGGTGAAACTCCAAACTATGTATTGTACGGTCTGAGGCAAAGTTGAGAGCAAGGCAGATAAAATAGGATCAAGTTTCTGAAAAACCTGCCACAACGGGAGCCGACAGCAGCTCACGGTCTGCCGACAACCCCTCCTCCAGGTGCCTGTGTGAAGGAGGAACACTGAGACAAGTCAGGTAATCGCAAAAACTAATTATCACAGCGTCTCATGTTTAAAAAAAACACGCAGCCCTTCATTCCGCACACCAGTGAGACTGCACTTCAACAGAAGAACGGGAATGATCTGGTTACCTAGTACCACCCCAGCATGACTTGTTGAGGGCATTATTTTAGCTGCTAAAGAGCCACATTATTTCCATCAGGAGTTGGTGGAGAACAAAACAAAGCTAAAAGGAGAGTAAATACTGAAGTAACATTGCTCAGGTTGCCAGAAATTGGAACTAATGTTGCTCCACATGTGCTGGATGTGCACGACCAACACGTTAGACATAGCAACTTTGTCAAACATGATAAAACAAACACCTTCTAACAACTCTAAAGGCCCCCAAAACACAATTTTATCATAAGCATATTTTATACTGTACAGCAAGTGACTAATTTGTGATTAGTCTATTGCATATGAGTTGGAATGTTTTATTAAATAACACAGATTATAAGACAATATTGTGACGAAGAAACGACTGTCTTACACTTAACACTTATAACCAATATATTCACAGTTTCTGGTAACCTCATCTCAAAATTTGTACCTTGTCATCATATTTTCAATCATTCATGCGGTCTTATTGTCCTCACACTTTTAATTCCAAAATGTGCCAACCACGGTGAGAAAATTGAATTTGCTGTTTTATTTCAGTTTCCATGCACAGCTAGATATCCATCTGCATTTGACCATATTGAACATTTGCATACAAAACACCGACACCCCGGAGTGAAACCATTCATCCGTTGAGTCATAGGCTGTTCGGTACAGTAGCGGTTATTTAATGTTTACGGGAATCAAGTTATTGTGTGATTGATCCACAGTCAAAGGGCTGATTAAGCCCACTGTTATTACATTAGATAATGGCATTGTTATTAGATTATTGGATTATATCAGCAGCTGCACATTCCTCCATCATATCCTGTCTTGTCATTTATCACTTATTATGAACTAACCAGTCATCTGTCCTCTCCTCTGGTATTCCTTTAGTCACATATTGTTTGCTTTCTATTCGCCTCCACATCCCTGACAGGCAAGCTGTCACACTAGATGTTCCTCAGCAAATGAGCTGAGTGATGGGTAGATCTTTGAGTGTATGTGTGTGTGTGTGTGTGTGTGTGTGTGTGTGTGTGTGTGTGTGCGTGTGTAGCCTGTTCTCACTCCCAACATGTCAAAAACAGCAGCTTGGTCGGTGCCCCTATGCTTCAAACTACGACGCTGCAGGTGTTCCTCTAGTGTCATTTTTGGAAGTGCCCCTCTAGCGTTATGTCTTCATGAGCCATCGAAGTCAGGTGATGTAGTATAAAGAGCGAGAAAGTCCATGTTGGGAGGAGGTAGGGTGGATGGATGGGTCAAACAAACACAGCGCTTTCACCCAGAAGACTGGGGGTTTTGTCCCTTGCAAAACCAATAGTCTTGACTTCTTTTTAACTTACCTAAGTTGTGTAATGTAATTAACATACTTATTTTTAGCCAAACCATAATCTTTTCCCAAACCTAGCAAGTAGTTTTGTGGTCTAAACTGAATATTTTTTCTGCCTAAACCCAAGGGTATAGATTTGAGCAGGGATGGTAGGGACAAATCCTTACCAATATCCAGGTGTTACTGAAGTGTCCCTTGCAATTGCTAATTATAGCTGCAAAACAATGGATTTTCAATTTTTGAAAGATTGAGTGCTGCCCCTAACTATGTCTCACATTGGATTGGTCCACTACCTACCTACTATATTGTCATGGGTCTTTTTTACTGCCAAAATATTTAATATATTAGCTGAGCAACTGGCAACAAATCTAGTGAGTTATTCAGAGATATACACAAATCTCATATTCTGTCATTTATTCCCATGCATGCTTTAATCTCAGTCAGCACTCCTCTGGCAGCAGCACAGCGTCTCTCAGTCTCCCCTTCTGCTTTGCGCCTCAGGCAGGAGACTGACAGCTTTTACTTTGCTTATGGGGACGCTCTGCGTCTCTGTTTCTCTGAAACTTTGCAACAGGCAACAGAGCAAACAGGCAAACAACACAAAGGAACAACAAGGTAGAGTGGTAGGGAACATAGCTGCAGCAGACTTTGTAGTGATGACAACAAGTAGCCCAGATCGTTTTCGTTCACTCACCACAGGCAAACCAACGACCCCTGTTGTCATAGCTCCAGCTGGAACGTGTTTATTGTCGCCACCAACCGTGGCATGAAATATCCGCCCTTGCCTAAGCCTTTCATTGCACAAACCTAACCAAGTAGCAGTTCGTTGTGCCTTTATTTTGAAAGTCTGCATGTGAACAACTGATGCTTTAGGTATACCTCTCGTGTCTTAATTTGAAGTGTAGGGCCACTGACCAAGCTGCTGTATTTGACACGTGAATGAGAACATGCTGGCGTGTGTGTGTTTACACTGCAAAAAAAAAAGTTGAGAAAACTTTCAAGGCAACTGCCTTCACTTGATTTTTAAGTTTTGAGCCCAACTCAAACAAGTTTTGCAAAAGTTTCACCAACTAATTACATTTTGTTGAGATAATTAACTTTTCTCCTTTAGACAAACTCTTTGAGTTCTAGAAGCACCCATAAAATAATATTTCAAGAAGGAAAGTCTCACCGGAAGATTACAGGTCAATCAAAAGTTTATTTCAAAACTTAAAAGTTTGAGATTGATTCAAAACTCAAAAATCAAGTGAAGGCAGCTGCCTTGAAAGTATGGGTTTTCTCAACTTTTTTCACAGTGTAGTTTCAGTGTGGCGTATGTGCATATGCACACAGGGTATTGTTGAAGTGCAATCGCTACAGTGCGTGCGGCATAGAAGCAATCCTCAACAACCCTCGTGTGAGAACACATTTAAACAATGAAGCAACAGTTAATGATGAGGGTCTGATAATATCAAAGCAAGTGCATGTAGTATCATTAGGGAGACGTGGAGAGGAAAAACCACAGAGAACAGACAGATGGAGTGTTTTCATGCTGAATCAGATTGAAAGCCTTTCATCATCAACACTTTCTGCCATCAGCCCACTCTGCTGCTTATCTAACCCAAATGTTAACCAACTTATTCTTCACAGTCATGGCTGATTACTGAATATCTCTCTTTCTCTCGCAACAATCGGATACTGTGAGGGAATTCTCCTTCTTCCTGCCCCCCGAGCAGAAGAGTCAGAGGTCTGCTACACTCCTACGTAGGGCAGGCATTTACTGCGTTGCTCACGGGCACGTTAGAGTTGACATGCCGTAATGGGCAATCAAACTACTCGACCCCATGGTTGTACCCTGTTCCACTTTCTGTTAAAGGTCTGATGGGCAATGAGCTGCACTTTTCTCACAACCAATAAAAAACAAAAGACTCCAGTGAAAGCAGCACATATTTAATAAAACATAACAGTAATAAACTTATGTGCTTACTATCATCCCCTGCAGGAAGCTCATTATTTTGTAATTGAAGCAAACTATGTCTTCAAAAGTGCTCGCAAACTGTGACAGGCTTTCCTGCATATAAAACAGTCCAATTCAAACCAAATGTTCCAGGTCAAACAAAATCAAGCTCAACAAACCAATTTTCTCATGAATGTGCTGGTGCTTGAGGGACTTTCTCTCTCCGTTATCAAAAAAATGATATGCGTGCTATTTTTTGATAGCTGCAGAGCTTGGTATCCCGCTGATGCCTTCCCCACTTAGCAATCAATCAAAACACAAGAAGTTTTTTATTTAGCCTTGTTTGTCACTCTGTATCATGTTGTTTGTGATTTAATAATATCAGATTTTTAAAAAAAAGTCTTATTTAGCAAAATGCACTTTAAATAAGAACTATCAATGTCAACCTTGTATTAGTGTTACTTCCCCACAGCAAGTAAGGAAAATTAATACAAAACTACTGAAAGTGTACTTCAAGCTTTGATAATAATTGAATATCACGGGGATGCTGGGGATAGTTTTGCTGACCAACAATATTTATTAATATTTAGCTGAGATATTAAACTTTTCTTCTTTAGATAAACTTGAATCTTTGAGTTTTAGAAACTCAAAAAATTGTATTTCAGACATTGGTCACAGTGAGCTGTGAACTTTATTTGGGTGCCTGAAAATTAGATGGTTTTAATTTTTTTTTAAATTAATGTATTAACTATTATTCACTTTAACTTCAGTGATTTGCTCAATAATTTTTGAAATACAATTTCTGGGATTGAGATTATGAAAAAGTAAATAATCTCAACCAAAGATGGATAGTTGGTAAAACTTTTCCAGAACTTATGAGTTTGAGCTGGGCTCAAAACTCAAAAATCGATTGCGGCAAGTTGCCTTGAATGTTTGAGTTTTGTCAACTTTTGTTGTTTTTACAGTGTAATGTGCATCCTTCAACCAATCAGAATCAAGTGCAAATGTATGTAAATACTGTTGAATACACTGTAAAAGAAAACTACAAAATGCACGTGCCAATTTACCCTGAGTCTGGTCCTGTCTGTTCCTGTCTCAAGGTTCTGCTCGAGGTTTCCTCACCACTGTCACCAAGTGCTTGCTCATGGTGGGTATTGTTGGGCCTCTGTAAATAATATTGGTCTGGAGCTGCTCTATATGAAGAGTACTCTGAGGTAATTTCTGTTCTGATTTGGCTTATTACTAATTTAATGACTTAACTTGCTTTGAATTACTGTATTAGCTTCTACAGAACTTTGAAACTCTGCAATTGTAGTGCCTCCTTCCAGGCTTCAGTTCTGAGCTTTAATACCCACAGACCCTGTAACATGATGTCAGTGCTTTGCAGAGATTATAATTTTGTTTTTAAATCCTGTCAGTGATCACAAAGGCAAAGTAACAAGCAAGCGTGTCATTTTCACTGCAAGTGAAACCCACAGTTCGGTTTTATTTACTCCAAGAATCTCTCTAAACAGTGTCATCTGACTATCCTGCAGCCAAAATCCAGATGTGACAAAGGAAGACTGAAAACGTCGATACGCCTATCTTTAATTACTACCATGTGCCCACAGCAGTTAAAATTTACAAGCAGTAGCAAGTGCTTTGTGGACTTTTTGTCCCGGGTTTTTGCCTCCAAGATAATATACAGACTGCCTCGCCTTCTTGGTGGAGGTTTTTGGCAACAACATGACTTTTAGTCAGTGTGTTGTGTGATGTGGCAGAGCAAGGTGCAGAAAAACGGACATCTTAATATCACAACTATCCTCTGAAGTGCATACTAAGTGTAAAAAAAAATGAAATAAAGAAAATAAAGAGCTTTACACTCTTTTCTGTAAGGTGGAAGTACATCTGATTACTCACAGCTAGCAGTTTCTTGATGATCAACACAAGCACGGCCTCCAAAATCACATACTACACCCTACATACCCAAAATATGTACTATTGCTCAGCAGATTTTTGTGCATATCACATCACTTCCTAGGAGCCTCCTTGCTGATTGAAGACACACAACCATGTACTATTGGGTTCATACAAAGGTTGTGTTCATGCTAAAAAAAAATCACATACTATTTTAGAGTACTAAATTGCATGTTAGTATGGACTTTTGGGTGGACCAAAGTTCTGAGGAAATGCCAGGTAGTAGCTTTAGCAATGGAAATATAACTAATTAACTCCTGAAACTGAAGACACTTGTCTGTTTTTAATTGTTTTAGATGTTTTTTTTCTTCTGTGTTTCTGTAGTGATAAAACTAAAAGATTTATGACAAAGTAGTCAACAAAAATTGATGACAAAATGAGCTGCCAAAGAAACCAATTTAATTGTCGACAATTAGTTGGTTAAGTCATCACATGTGTTTTAAACGGTGTGGAACTGAACTAATCATTGTTTTTGTGGAGCTGATGCTAGCGAGTGAGCCATCTTCCTGTTCTTTGCCATCTCTGCTGCACAATAGCAACCAGGAAGCAACAGATTAACAAACCATAGCAAACTGGCTAAGTTCTGGGAGCATTTCACCCTCAGCAAGGCAAAGAAAAGGATCAGCTGCTGACCCTGCTTATCATGGGAGCACGTTGGTAATGCGCCAATATTTGAAGAGGAGGCAGGGTTGGACATGTGGATGATGACTTGGACTCGCCTCAGTAAGATAGCTTGTTATGTAGCTTGCAGTGAAAAGCCAAGACAACTCTGTCAAAACCTGCAGGATTCCAGAATCAAGAACAAAAAAATATGGCTTGAATGTCAGCGTTTCTCATACATTCATTATTTTTTGTGGCAACCCAACACAATTAAAACTTGGGTCGCCACAAATCGATTTTCTGTTTTTGGAGCTGTGCTCCTCTCTCTCGTCGTGTCTTTACTACTCGACTATCAAATTAGTCAGCCGCTTCCCTATTCTCAACAAAACAGTTCCAGTATACAGTATGTGGTCCGCTGTGAATGTGTGGACACTGGCCTGAGCTGACATTATAATCCCAGCCTCAGTTATTGTCCCAGTCGGGCCCTGGTTGTCGGGGCCGTGTGCAGCCTGAGGGACAGACTGCACACAGTCCTCAGGGCTGAAGCGGACATCCTCCACATGTTTCGTTTAATCTAAGTGGAAACACAACATTATCATCAAAGTAATTTAAAGGTCGGTGCCTTAATAAAACAAATTTACAAAGCTTTTGTATTTTTCTTGTCTGGGAAAGCGTGATGAGCAATTTCATGATGACTTCATCATTTTATGATAACCTTCATTCTTTGTAATGAGGCAGACAAAAGCATAACACAGCACAGGTGAGTCCCTTCTGTGGGTGAATGAGTGTATTCACTTTCTGTGCACGCAGAGGGTTTCCCACCAGTGACTAATGAAAGCAGGATTTCATTTGGGAGCGCAGGGTGAATCAGCAGCGGCTGATGCAGGATGCTCCTCTCTATTACTCCATTGTCATTTGGGCTGATAATACGGGCGCAGTTTCACATGCAAACGCCTCCTCGTGAGGCTTTCAAACATTCTGCTCACACTTGAGCTCCAACCTTCTTCATCTTTATCTTTCTTCCCCTCCGTCTCCGCAGCATCCACTCCCACCGTCCCTCCGTGTGACTGATAATCTATGGCCGATCTGCTGACCCACTTGTAGCGGCGAGATAATCTAGCTAATGGAAGAGAACCCAGGTGGATAAGGACGACCAGGACAAGTAAATACAGCCGTCCGGCCCTGACGCTGTACATTGTAAGCTCACGCAGAGAGAGGAGGGAGGAGGGAGGAGGGACCTACTGCTGGACTCCCGACAGTGGACAGGTTGTTTAATGGCCATCATTGTTCATGGATGCTGTATCCTTGTCTGTGTCCTCTCTCTGTCTTTCTCCTCTGGACATCACTCCCCCACGTGCTCTCTCTCTCTCCCTGACTCCACTTTTAAATTAAAGGAATGGTTCAATATTGAAATACACTTATTTGCTTTCTGTCTGAGAGTGAGATAAGAAGATTGGTACTGATCTCATGTCTGTGATTTAAAGACAAAGCTGGAATCAGATCGCCTTTAGCCTGGCTAAGTATACAGACTGAAAACAGCTGAAAAAAGCTAGTCTGGTGTAAGATGTAACTGCAAACACATAAAGCCATCTCCTTTATTTAACTTTCACATGAACAGAAATGTAAAAATGACATTTATGATTTTAGGCCGGATGGCTGTTTGCCAAGTTATCATCATATGCTAATTCCCCTTAAAGGTGCAATATGTAAGAATTTGCCACCTGCCAAATTCACACTCCAAACAAATTAAAGGCAGCATATCACCAGAGTAACTGCTAACTGCTGTTTATTACTTAGCAAGGAGTCCTATTAGCTGACTCAATAAACAGATTTCTTTGACATAAAATCAAATCTGTTATTTCTTCACTTTGTGTCAATAATGTCAATTTTTGAATGTTAAAACTGAATTCTTATGTTTGCACCTTTAAAAGCACAAACTGTGGCTTTTATATTTCTGTTTATATGTGGATTAAACAACCAAGATACAACATGTTAATGTTAATTTGTCAGCTTTAGAGTTGGTGAAGAATTTGAGGTGTATTTTTTTTTCCAGTTTTGTACAGAGTGAAGCTACCTGTATGCTACGCTAGGCTAACTATGTCTTGACTCCGGCAGCCTGTCGCACTGAATGTTTGCATGTAAAGTCAACACTTGGAGTCATGGAGTGTGATGTTTCACCAAGTGCATCTTTAAGATTTACCGGAAAGAAATCAGCTACTGACTAGTGACAGAAAGCAGGAGGAAATTTAATCAAATAGGAGAAAGTAATGTACCAAAGTAATGATTCAATAATCGGGTGTGTTGCACTTTGATTTCATTTGACGTGAAGTTGATACCAATCATCCTGATGTTAGAAAGTAGGCAAATGAATCAATTTTTTTTAATATTGGACAGAAAAAAAAATACATTCAGTTTTCCCTCTGCCTGCCTCTATATCACAAACCTCCTTGTCTATTCCTCTCTTCTTCATTTTTTTTTACACCTTTCTGCCCACTTTTGTCTCTCGCTGTCTATTTCTTGACATCTCTGCCACCCTCGCCTCCCCCCCCCCATCCTCACACTCTTCCTTTCTTCCTTCCTCCGTCCCCTAAACTGGGCTGGAGTCGATCCAAAGTGTCATCAATAAATCATAAAGAGAAGAAAGGAGAAGACGCTGAGGATTAGGTTCTGTGCTTCTCTCTCGCCTCCTTTTGGTGTGACTCAATCACAGGTCTGAAACCCAAGAGGATGTGTTGAATATTTAACGACAGTTAAAGGTGCTAAGCTTGCATTTTAAACATCAATATATCATGGTAGAATTAATAGTGATACCCTCATCTAATTACCTTCAATGACTGGGACCATGGTGAAGATGACGGGTGCACCATATAGTGTCCACTTCGGGCCAGACTATTCTCAAATATACACAATAAGGCCATAAACTTTTTTGCTTCCTTGTAC
Source organism: Lutjanus campechanus (assembly GCA_027495735.1). NCBI lineage: Eukaryota > Metazoa > Chordata > Actinopteri > Lutjaniformes > Lutjanidae > Lutjanus > Lutjanus campechanus. The sequence continues at coordinate 4,233 of JAJHUR010099817.1, read as the reverse complement.
TTTATTGGAGGGGACACACAGCAGGTTGATTGATTTTTGTCTCTCTTGTACTTCAAACATCCACAACTTTGAGAAACTTTCAAACTTTAGCTCTGACGAATCCTTTGTCCTTTGTCTAGACCTGCCGATTATATTTTAACTTTGTTGTACACATGATGAAACACAGAAGTGACAGCAGCAATGACGGTCTTATGTCTTGATGTGTGAGATTTATAATGGTATTAATTTATTTTCATTAAATACTAAACAAAGGGGCGCCCTGGTGATCTACAGAAGTTAAAGGGCTGACCAATTTGTGTCAAATAATTCAAAACTGACAACGTTTCTTTTACACAACATTGTAACTTTTTTCCTGACTTTTCACTACATGTCTGCAAAGGATGTCAATGACGGACGGTCGCTCACTTTGGTCCAGACTGAAATATCTTAACAGCTACTGGTCAGATTGTCCCTTTATGCCTTTATGCCTTTAGTGGCAGGTCCTGGGGTCTCTTCACTCCAGTGGGAGTAGTATTTTTCACACAGAAAAACCAGGAGAAAATTAACCTTGTTCGAGACCTGTCCCTGTCTCAGCAACACACTCTTGCGATATCTGGCAACACAGATACGCTCTATAACAATATTTAGCAGATTAAGCGAGCAGATAAAAACAAGCTGCAAAATAAGGCACAAATTAAAGGACAACTTAAGAAAATTTCATGTTTCAAAATGTTTTTCACGTGGCCGTAAGTACACTTGACGTCCTCTTCAACCTGCTTGAGCCAATATGAAACAATCACTTGAAAAATTAGTTGACAACAGTGTTTTTAAGCCAACGCTTTTCGAAACAGCAACCGTCCGGCATGCTGTCTGTGGCGAGCGAGGCTCGAGCGGAGTCGCCTTAATTTTGTGCAAAAGGCGAAATCAATCATGCTCCTTCCGACTTTTATTTATTTCAAGTTGTTTTAATCGCTTGTTTTCGAAAACACTACATTCAAATTCAAGTGCTTTCAAGGATTTTCCAGCATCCGTAAGAACCCTCTCGATCAAAACACAGCTGTGCTTGAGCATTGTGATGACAGCTCAAAAGCAGATATTAATAGTGTTATTATCATGAAGACATAGATGTTTGTTGGCCACTGTTTAATTCAGTTGCCTTATACTGAGGCATGATATACAGGGTGTAGTAGATACTGGATTTAGGTAATGATTGCAGGCATTGCAAGTATGCTGATCTTGCATACAATCATAGCAGTGTACTGCAGGGGATGAGTTAAGGCTTTTCTCTCATTTTTTTGTAGTCAGTTTTAGACTTTTTATAAGTAAATCATTATGGGTAACTTACTATAAATTGCCTACATGAATAATGTTTTTATATGAAATATACAGCAGCAAAATATCATTTATCCAAACTGATCGATTCAACCAAAATGAGTATTTTCATCGGCGGTGCCTGTCATCAAACATCAGTCCAGATTACACACTGAGGGAGTCCAAAGAAGCGATCGACCCGAGTGCCTCGGCTTCTCTTCCCCTCTCCGTGTGCCTTTCTCTGTCAATCCCTCGCCTCCTTCCTCCCGCTCCCTCCTCACCCCACCTCTTCCCCCTCAGTTATCCTTTCTGCCTCACTCCGGGAGGAATTCAGCCACAGAGAGCGTGTTAAGTCAGATCGATGTGCCGTGGATAGGATTGCCTGTCTGCTACAGTAAGTGCTGCTACACTCTGCTATTTAGACTCCCTCTGCTATCGACTGGGGCTCCACTGCACTAATCAATGAATAAATACATAAATAAATGAAAACACTCTCTTAACAAGTCATTCAATCACAAGCTGAGTGTAAAATGTTAGTCTGCTTACACTTAGGTACATTCACATTCTGTTATACTCACAAAATTAGACTTGTCTTTAATAGTTTTAAAGAATAGTATTCTTTTCTTGATATGAAGAGATGAATCTGCCTTAGTTAGACTTGTTTAATTTGAAAATCTTTGAGATACATGGAACTGCTTTAGAAATTAACACAATTTTCATACTGTCATTCTGTAACTGAACATTTGTCCCTGTATACTTTGTGATAAGACGTCAAGTTATATTATATTTTTGTGTTTCGGTCTGTGGTTTCAATCAGGAAACTGACCTCCAAGAACAATTAAAAAGTTGCTTTTGGCTAACATGAATTTCCAGACACGGAGCTGACAGAACAGATAACAAACTTGGCTACAGAGCTATTAAAGTGCCAGATTCATTACGCTAAATGCACTTGGTTTGTTAGGAGAGTTTTGTGGGATAAGAAGGGATAGTTCCAGTTCATTATATTTGTCTAATGTAGTTCTGTGGTTCTGTTTGGCAGTTGTGTAGTTCTATAAGTCATTTCTACTGCTTATGATAACATTGCACTCACAAGCGTAATTACTAATATTACTCTGATTTGTTGCTGTCACTGCAGCATCTTGAATTTTCGTACTGTAAATGTCACCAGCTTATAGGTTTCAAAACATCTCGCCAAAGTGTTAGCCAGCTGGCTAACGCTGGCACAGCTACAGAAATGTTGATTAATGTTTGTTGTCTTTAGAAATAAATACATGAAATGAGATATAGGAACACTGTGACAGTCTCTCCAGTGAACAAGGCAACAAAAGAGCAGACAGTTTATAAACAAGCTAATGGTTTGCCAGATTAGCTAAACCAGTGTTTGGAGGTAAAACCAAAAGTAAGCGCATCTGAAATATCACACAAAAACACGCAAACACATGCACAAAAAGTTACAAGTCTGTAAACTATGATGATATCTACAACGGACAGTTGGGCAACAGTTCATCAAGTGATGCTCCCAATGTCCCGCCCCTTTTTGCTATGTACTCAAATAGCAAGTGAGCAAATTTGGTACCTAAGGCAACTTTCTCACTTTCTTGTAAACGTCACTAGCTAGCTAGCTAGTGATCTATGTATATCAGGTAGCTAGTTAGCTAGTATTTTGCCAACATTATGAATATATGTCACTTTTGCAGCTCCTGCAATGTCTTTTAACCATCTTCAAACCACAGAGTTAAAAAGGGCGGGACTTAGGAGGGGTCGAAATGTGGCCCTTTTTGTTCTGTGCTCCAATAACAGTTGACCAAGCTTGGTACCCAATGAAATCTCAGTCAACTTTCTCATTTCCTGTTTCAAGTACTTAGATATGATAGCTATAGCTAATGTTAGCAAAAATTTAGCTAACTAACTAGCTAATGATTGATATAGATTAGCTAGCGATCAGGTGTTTTGTTTTAATGTTTATATCAGACATTTTGCAAACATTAACTAGCCTGAAATGTGACTATATATGTTGCTTTTGCTGCTTTTTTTTTTTGCATCATTTAAGCAACCTCAAAACATATCATTGCACATATCAGATCTAAGTTCAAGAAGCAGAGAAGGAAAAAACTGACCAAGGTACCAAGCTTGCTCAACTGTCATTGGACCAGAGAGTTAAAAGGGGTGGGACTGAGGAGGGGCTGTGTTTGCTCTGTGCTCAAATAACAGGAAAGGGGAAAGCTGACTGTGGATCCAGAGGGGGCAGGACTTAGAAATCCTTAAAAGACTGCCAAGGTTTGGAGGAAATTCTACTGTTTGATAGTTCAGGCAGTAAATATAGGTCTTGGAATGGTTACAAATCATAGATAGCACCCAAAACCAAAGACAGAGAACGAATCTATGCTTTAAAACCACACCTGCCTCGGCGGAGACTTTTAAGTACAGAGCGTCAAAAAAACGACAACACAGGAAACGCTTTTGTGTTCACATCATGCATGAACACCTCTGAACAACCTGACAGGTAATACAAACAACCTTGAAGTGTTAGCACAAGTCATCTGAAGGCATCAAGCGAGCGAGAGCATTTAGCTTTTCGCACAAGGTGCTGTCATCAGCTTTTTCACACTTCACACACATGCAGCTAAGGAGTGATGCACATGAGTTTAAGACTGAGAGCGAGCGCACAAAGTCAAGCACAAATGTGATGCACTTGCAAGCTTGATTTTTTTTTTTTTTTTCATCTGCCACCATAAAAAACTGATCAAACTTGTAGGAAACCTCTATCTATTGATTTCGTCTTTATCATGTGAATGCAGCGGTACATCCATCCTTGCACTCTCTCCACCATTCACCAGCCAAACCCCCCACCACTCGGTCTCCACACTCCACCTGTTTCGTACAGCATCCCTCCATCATTCCCTCCTGACAGTGAGGTGATTAGGAGGAGAGAGCGCGGACCTG
>JAJHUR010099816.1:0-13395 GCA_027495735.1 Lutjanus campechanus | reverse complement strand
TGGATTGAATAAAGGTAGAAAATATTTTTCAAATCATTGTATTGTTTTTATTTACATTTTGAACTGAGTCTCAGCTTTTTTCAAGTTGGTATTTATAAATGTGATGTTACCTTTTCGTTGCAGGAGGTTGATGACTTTGTTCCTGTGTGGATCATTTTGATCGTTGTAGCCTCTTGTGTTGATCCAGTCAGTAATGCTGCTAAGATGGTCTTTTGTCATGACTCCCTTAGGTTCCAGCAAGTTGAACCATTCCTGTGCCATGGCTGTACTGTGTTGCTGATAACTACTTTTAAAACTGGCGAGCCTGGTTTGACTCTTCGGGTTGTCCTGAAAGTCTTTGAAGCCCTTGGAGCTATCCAACAGGGATCTCGGCATTGCACCGAGGCACGTCAGTTTGAAGGCACCCACAACATCATCTTTGGCTATGGTTTTAGCTAGTTTTGTTCTGAAGTCTTGTGATTTTGTACTGACAGACTCCTGATGTATTTCCTTAGGCACAGAAACAGTTGGAAGGTTATAGCCATGATTTTTGTAGACTTTGGGAATCAGGTCGGGATCCAAAGGAGATGAATTTGTTCCCACTTCAAGCATAGCTTTTGCGAATTTGCTATTCTGGTTCATATTTCTAGCTTCCAGTATACTATTCACTGGTGGCTGATGATCTGCATTGATGAATTTTCCAATTCCTGGATTTTGAATTGCACGTTTTTTCCATTCTTTGTATCGTGCTACTTTTCCAACCTCTTGCTGAAGTATATTTTCATTTTCCTTCACTTTTTTCATTTTTTTTCTTGCAGTTCCCTTTGCCATGTACCAGTCTCCTCCCCTGATTGCTTGAGTCCAAACTTTTCGCTTGATGAAAGGCTCCCATTGGCTTGGCTGTCTGATGAGAGCATCGGCCTCCACAGATCGGAGGCGGCGTGCTTCCAAAGCAATCTCACTTTCTTTGGCGTCTGGTTTCATGCCTCGTGCCAAAGCATGAAACAGGCAGCCCTTGCCCTCACTGTCTATGCTCACTGTCTGGTTATTGACGCGCACATCATAATGGCCGTCTGGGTATTGGTCACTCTGTGGTCTGTAGATCAGTGTCACAGTTTGAGTCGGGGTTCCAGTGCCTGGGCTCACCTCCTGCATTTTGGTAAGTCTGCCGTGGCTGTCCTCTGTTAGGATGACAACTTTAGTGCCAGTGGTTTCTGACAAGACTTTGATATCAAGAATGGTTCCTGCAGTCTCTGGGTTCTTGATCTTTTCAGCATGTGACTGTGAGAGTTCACCTGCCTCTCCTGTATGTTCAGGGTCAACTGGCATGTACGTGATGTATCTGTTGTTCTGTGCAGCTCTGAGTTTTTCCTCTGTTCTGTCACTCTTTAAACCAGCTCTGAGCTGACCACGAATGACACCATTTATTTTACTTTGAACATGTGAAACAATGTGACTGGAGAACTTCTGGTGGAACACTTCAACCAAAGCATCAGCTAATAAAACACTGATGGTGTCGACTAAATCCTGCTTGAATTTATCCAGCATCTCAGTGTCTGCATCAGATAGCTCAGTTACAAGCACTTTCTCTGAAAAACCTTTTTCTTTTTTAAATCCATTCAGCTCTTTGTGGAGGTTTGAGAAAAATGTGTCAGCGAGACAGCATACTGCGCTGATGGCGTCTCCTGTCAGTGCCCCCATGTGGACAGTTTGGATGGCTGTCAGAATTTCTCGTGTTCTTCCTTTGGCCTTTGCTTTAATGCTGTCCATCACTGTGAAGATGGATGAGTTGAGCTTGTTCTGCCAGCCGAGGTCTTCATAAACTGGCTGTAATGCAGTGTTGCTTAACACTCTGAAAATGTCCAGCAGTTCACTCTTTCTGTTCATGTCCTTCAGGAGATCATTAAGTTGAGTTTTATCTTCAACATGTGAGAGGACAGTAACATTTACTAATGTAGCTAAGGGCTCTTTTTCCATGTTAGCTTTCACGTCTTCAACAATTTTCCTTTTCATCTTATTTTTGATTGTGTCTAGCATTTCTGTCAGTATTTCCTGTTCTGCCTTCCCTACTCCATACATAATGACTTCCTCTGCTGCTTTTTTAGCAGTGAGTTTTAGTACATTCTTCATAGTTGTCTTTGTGACTACACTTGAACAGTCTTTAGCCTGCCCGGAGAGAAATTTTGGCAACATCTTCAGCTCTTTTCTGAAACCCTTAATTGCCATTTTACAACCTTTGAAGCCCTTTGAAATCAGCTTTCCAACTCCAAACGCAATGAGAGATACACCAATAGAAGTGGCTTTTCCTATGGCCCATGACTGCCAGCTGAAATCTCCCGTCACCATGGACTCTATGCCAGAGATGCAGTCTGATATTCCTTCAGAGAGGAGTCCCATGCCAACTTGAGCTAATGTACCAACCGTAAATCCAATGAGCAGTGCTCCTGCAATCATCTGTAGAACTCCAAGAGAGAACACCAGCAGAGCTCCCCATTGGAAGCGAGGTTCCTCTTCCACAGAAAAAACATATTTCAGACCTTGATTGTAGAGGTTGTAGACTTCCAGTTGGAGATCTTCATCTGCGCTCTGCACCAGAGAGAAAACTGATGATTTATTGGCCTCTGCATGTATTTGTTCATTCTCTCTTATCTCTTTTTCTTGTATCATATCCAGCTTTTGGATCAGATCACTGATGTTTTTATCAAAGTAACTGAGCATCATGCACCTGTTTGTTAACTGTTTTTCAAGGCTGGTTGGGTCACTGTTGACTGATTGTGCAGAGAACATTTTTACTAACTGCAGACAGACCATGGGTTCCTCACTGAGATACTTCAGAGACTCCTGTGCCTTCCTGAGATCATCTCTGGCCTTGGTGAGGTAACCTGGATTCTTCTGCTTCAAAGTACAGTATGCATGACTGTAAAAAGCTATGGCTGCCCAACATTCATCTAGCTTCATGGCTTTTTCAAACAGCTTGGTGCTGACATCCCATTGTTTTTCAGTCAGCGCAATATTCCCAAACTTGTTGTAGTGGTAAATGCTAGAACACGGTGAAGTCTGACTTTGAGACTGACCTTTGGCCCATGCCAAATCAGTTTTCAAACTTGTTTCCAATTCCTTTCTCTTCAGCTGATCAATTTCTTCTGACTTCGTTTGCAGCCATATCCCCCAGAACTCATTCATGATGGCAACAACAACTCGTTTGTTATCTCCATCTGTGTTCTTGTGAATATCTTCAAGAGTTTTGCAGTACTCTGAGAACAGATCCTCCCTCAGTTTCAACTCAGTCACATCCTTCTTCATTTGGTTTATCTTTTCTGCTGCAAGTCTATCCCTTGTGCTCTTAGCTTCCTCCAGACAGGACACTGTCCTGAAAGACTGCGGCAGATGTTCACTGGATATGATTATCTGAGCAGATCCAGGTTTACCTTTGCGGGCTGTTCGGCCAAAAGCCTGCAGTTCCACTCTTGTGTTCTCAGAAAGGAAGGAGAGGATCACAAATAATCCTCCATTGCCGTTCACCTGTTTGGACACTTTTATGTCTGTGCCACGCCCGGCAAGGTTTGTGGCTACAATGACATCACCAGGAAGCAGCTCCTCATCTATTTTGCTCAAACTGTCTCTGTCACTGCGGCAGTAGAGAACGACTTTACCTCGGGCGATGCTTTTCAGATCTTCATGGATCTCTTTGGCTTTGTTGATACTTTCACAGATCACCAGGGCTGCTCTTCCATCATTGAGTGAATTTGGAGAAATCTGAGCCATAACCACACGTTTTATTTCAGATTTCCACTCTTCAGCTGAGGTCTTCAGAGTCCCTTTGACCTCAAATAACTTCTTCCTGTTGAATGTTGGTATTTTGCAGGCAGAGAGAGTTGGATATAGGTCCTGCAGAAACTGCATGTCTGTTTCGCTCCCAAGTGTCCCCGTTGTTCCAAATATTTTCCCATCATACTTTTCAAAAAAGGAAATGTTAGAAATGTAGTTTGTCACTACTGAAATGGTGCTCAGTTTGATTTGGTGTTTGATCTCAACAAACTGCTGCAGACCATCACCCCATTTCTTATTCAGTTCCACAATACCAGTGGATCTGAAATCCACTGGACAGACATTGTCGTTTTCGACAACATATTCCTGTCCCTCCGTCAGTTGCAGTGCCAGAAAGGCATTCTGAACCCACACTGACACTTTCTTTTCCACCAGATTCTTCAGGAACCCAGGAATGCTGATTTTGTCTTTATTGTTTGTACATGGTGTGTACTGAATCTTCTCTGAGATCAGTTCTGCAATGGGCTTGATGAGAGATTCTTCTGAATCATAGAGAGGACAACACAAGCCTTCCTCCAAGACAAGAAATTTAAGCTCTGGGATGTTCTCCTTCTTATATGGGCTATGATTTATAGGACAGAGCAACCCCTTGGCATCTAAAGTATAAACAGTGAAACTATAGGGGACATATTGCTCAATTTTTTGGAAAAAAGTGATCATAGCATCCTGGCTTACAGTTTTCAGTTTACTAAGAAGTTCATCCTTTTCACTCCGGTAGATTTTCTCTGTGAATCCTTCTGGGACAATGTTGATTTCTTCAGCGATGCGTAAAATGTCCATTGGATCATTGATTTCAGTGTCTTCTGTGTCTATTGAGTCAAAGACGGCCTTGAAGAATGAAGCAGGAGGACCCTGTACAAATGTCTGGTGTTCTGCAGACAGGAAGCCGTACTGGCTGACGTGGCCCCAGATCATGGCCAGAATAACATTGAGGTGCTGCATGGACACCATGGGGCTGGACAGGTAGGTCAGCTGCACTCCCTGATCCAGCAGCAGTGAGTCCACTTCATCGATTATGATGCATTGATAGCCGCGGTAAGGCCTCACATCCTTCATCTCAAATATCTGTCGTAGATGATCTGCAGCAAAGGCTTCGATTGTTCCATAGACCACATCCTTCTGGTAGCATCCTTTTCGATCTTCATCTTCAGTTTTATTTGTGTTTGTGTCAACTGTCACACCAAAGTACTTGTAGAAGTTGTTCCATTCTTCTGCATCTCTTTGACATAACACAGAGGAGCTGGACACCACATCTACTCTCTCACCTCTCAGCACGCGCAGCACTGCAAACATTGCTATGACACAAGACTTCCCTTCTCCTGTGCTCATCTCCAGGAGCTTCCCAGAGTCAGACAAGGCCAAGAGGCACCAGCTTATCATCTGAGTTCCTCTGGGCCACCACTTCCCTTCAGCCTTGTGCAGGTGTACAGCATTGCATAAGACTGCCAGGACCTCCTGAAGGTCTTCTGTGTTCGTGCTGAGACTCAGAGTCCGAGCTCTCTGTATGTTTCTGTGTTTCTTTATCTCACCTGTTTTGATCAGGTTTGTTACATGAGTTACTACACTGTGTGATGTACTCAGTGTTTGTTCATCAATGTCTCTCATCTGTCGTATTTCTTCAAAAAGAGTGTCAATGCTTTTCATTTTTTCATCTTTAAGGCTCTTTTCTAAATGCTCGATCAGATTCTCAGTTTCTGATGACTCTAAGAGCGTCAGGAGGGATTTGTGGTTCTTATCTGTCCACTTGGTAGAAACCTGATATGTTTCCATTAAATGTAAAATCTTCATGATGGAAATACACTTTTCATCTTGATGGTGGTCTGTTAGTGCTCCTAAGAGGTTTAAGGCCTCCACTGGTGACCAGATTCCTCGTGCTACAATATCTGAAACCATCTGTAAGACTTCTTTTGCAGGTGTTGATGGTTGCATTTTCTTCGCACAGGCAAATAAAATCTCCAAACGCCAGTTTCCTGCAGGAGATGTCCTGTGTGTCTCACTTTCTGGTTCTTCAAAAAACACTTTAAGGAGGTTCTCGAGAAAGGACAGAGTGAAGACCTGATCAGAAGACAATCCCTGTCCAGTAATTTTCTTTAAGATAGTGATGACTTTATTGTCAGTGTTTGGGTCGTTCAGGTTGGTGTGGAGCACCTGAAAAAGAGCCTTCATAAACCTGCATCTTAGTTCCATATCTTCACTGTGAAATTTACCCATGAGGCTTTGCAGGGCCTCTGCCGCACACAGCAGGGAATCATTGCCCTTGAGCCTTAAAAGTTCCAGATGATGTGAAGAACTGAGACTTTGTTCTTCAATGATGAATCCACGACTAAGCAGAGGGTTCCCTGTCTCCATCACCTCTTTGCTGTTTTGAAAATAGTCAGAGATGAAGTTGCTGATGGTTCCGTACACAATGTCTGCTTTATAGACGTCCCTGAATGATGCATCAGTGTTCTTCATGTTTGTGTTGATAGAAATTCCGAGGTTCTTGTAGAAATCAGACCATTCTTCAGTTTGTTCCTCTGTGTGAACTTCAGAGTTTAGCACAATGTCCACTTTGTTTCCCATGCAGACTTGTGTGGCTGCAAACATGGCTGTGACACATGGGTCTTCTTTCACACCAACCAGTTGTAGCGCTCCACTCTGCTCAGTCAGCATCAACACACACCATCGCAGCATCTGCTTCACTGTGGGCCACCAGCCTTTAGTGTCATAAACTGCTCTGCAGAGCTGAGACAGAGAGTTCTGTAAGTCTGCTGCATTCAATGTTCCATGTTCAAAGAAATCTTTAATGAATGGTGCATCTTTTGGTGCATTTTCTGAAGACTGAAGGACGCCAGTGATAATGTTTTTAATCAGATCAATCTTATGATCATCTAGATTCCATAACATTTCTAATTCTGTAGTTAGAATGTTCTCATCACTCCTTCTGAGAATCATTTGAATATCCTGGGGGAATTTCTCAGGGCCAGCAGAGTGAAGAGCCTGTATGAGAGAGTGTCCGGACTCATCCGTCCATTCTGGTGATATGTTATACACATGTACTGACCTCAGGACTTCAGTTATTGAAGCATCCTCTGTATATTTCTGTGACAGGTCTTTGAGCAGAGTCAGTGCCTCTGTTGGGGTCCACTGGTTTGTTTGCACAAGTCTGAGGAGCATTTCAGTAGATTTTGAGTGAGTTTCTGTGACATTTAAATGTCTGAGTTTATATAAGAGAAGCTTCAAACACTGGATTTCCATCTTTAAGATGAACACAGAAGCTCCTCCGACTGTATCCTGGAGTGATGATGTGAGGGTGCTCAGGAATTCTATAAGACAGAGGTTCTCAGCAGGAAGCTCATCTTCAGCCCATTGTTTGGCGATGATGACTGCGTCAGTATCAGAGCTGCCATGGTCAGTGAGGAAGTGCATCAGGTTCAGATACAGGGCTTGAGTTAGCAGGAAAGACTCAGAAACATTGAATGCTGATTGGCTGATGGACTCCACCAGAGACTGCACCTGATTGGAGATGTTCTGTAAGGAAACTTCGTCAGGTATCTCCAGAGAGAGGACACACAGCTCTGTGATGAACACCTGAGTGTGATGCAGAGTGCTGAGGGATGGAGGAGCACTGATCCATTCATCAAACAGAAGTGTGTCCAGGACTGACAGGATCTTCCCCAACTCGTCATCTGTCAGCTGAGTGACACTCAGATTTGCAACTGGGATGCTGCATTTTAAAGAGAGGATTTCTAGAAGCTCATCACTGTCTGATTCATTGTGACTCTTAAACTGACTCAGATGTGTTATTAGAACATCTCGCTTGGACTCTGTGATGTCACTGCTCAGTTTCTCGTGCTGCGCTTTGGCTCGTTGGTGCGATTCTTGTAGTCTTTGATTCAGTTCTTCTCTTCTCCTCTCCTCTTCTCTCCTCTGTCGCTCCTCTTCTCTTCTCCTCCTCCTTTCCTCTCTTCGCCATCTCTCCTTCTCTCGCTCCTCGTCTCTTCTCCTCTCCTCCTCTCTCCTCTGTTGCTCCTCTTCTCTTCTCCTCCTCCTCTCCTTTCTTCGCCATCTCTCCTTCTCTCGCTCCTCTTCTCTTCTCATCTCCTCCTCTCTCCTCAGTCGCTCCTCTTCTCTTCTCCTCTCCTCTCTCCTCTGTCGCTCCTCTTCTCTTCTCCTCTCCTCTCTCCTCTGTCGCTCCTGCTCTCTTCTTCTCTCCTCCTTTCTTCGCCATCTCTCCTTCTCTCGCTCCTCTTCTCTTCTCCTCTCCTCCTCTCTCCTCTGTCGCTCCTGCTCTCTTCTCCATTCCTCCTCTCTCCTCTGTCGCTCCTCCTCTCTTCTCCTCTCCTCGTCTCTCCTCTGTTGCTCCTGCTCTCTCCTCTGTCGCTCCTCCTCTCTTCTTTTCTCCTCCTCTCTTCTCTGTCGCTCCTCCTCTCTTCTCCTCTCCTCCTCTCTCCTCTGTCGCTCCTGCTCTCTTCTTTTCTCCTCCTCTCTCCTCTGTCGCTCCTGCTCTCTTCTTTTCTCCTCCTCTCTCCTCTGTCGCTCCTGCTCTCTTCTCCTCTCCTCCTCTCTCCTCTGTCGCTCCTGCTCTCTTCTCCTCTCCTCCTCTCTCCTCTGTCGCTCCTGCTCTCTTCTCCATTCCTCCTCTCTCCTCTGTCGCTCCTCCTCTCTTCTCCTCTCCTCGTCTCTCCTCTGTTGCTCCTCCTCTCTCCTCTGTCGCTCCTCCTCTCTTCTCCTCTCCTCCTCTCTCCTCTGTCGCTCCTCCTCTCTTCTTCTCTCCTCCTCTCTCCTTTCCTCCTGATCCCTGGGGGACCTATTAAAGCAATATCCACATTTACGCTCCAATAGGAATGGAAAGAGTGGAAAGAGTGGAAGGAGTGGAAGGAGTGAAAGGAGTGAATGGATTTCATAGTATTCACCTCCATTGACCTCCATTACAAACAGTTGATGAGCTTTGTGGGACCGAGGTCGAGACAGGACTTTATCACACTCGCAGCATCTCCAGATCCCTAATATTTCTCTTTCTTGAAACATTATTTTTGATGATTTGTTCAGCAGTTAGGAGGTGATTTTCATGTCCAATCTGTGTTTCCCTGCAAGATAAAAAAAATATATATAAAGTTGGATGACTTTATGATTAAATAATCAACTCATAACAGGAACTTCTGCTATTTTGACTCTTGGTGAGAGAAGGAGAAGAGCTTTCTAAGAAATAGATATTTATGTGTAACAGAGTTTGTATTGTATATAATCCCACTTGCTATTGTTGCTATAATGTGATAATGTCATGTACCTATAAACTTAGTTATACCTGTTATTGGCTTGAGGGCGCCCTCTCTCAGAGGTAGTAGTTAAATACCACTGCAGGCCTTAAAACACTGCCAGTTCATGAGAAACGTGCCCAAGGTGAGTTGTCGAGTACATCACTGTGTACAAATATTGTGTATTAATGTCTGTATGTCCACCATATGAACATATATGTGCTGTGAGTTATAGAAATGTAACTGGAAAGAGTTATGAGTGGCTTGCAGTACTCTTTAAGTGATAAAGTGTCCAAATAACAGTATAATGCACTTTATGAACTAGCTAGCTCGCCTCTGTGCTAAAATAGCGTGTTGTTATTTTGTAGCGTGCTGTGTGTGAGCTGCCTGTAACGAGCAGCATAAAAAGGGCAACGAGCCTCCTCATTGTTATCTACATAATGCAGATTCCAAGGTTTGCTTACCAGCAGTTACAGCGAAGCCTAACTGAGTTCAGTTACATATATAAATAAACATGTCCCTCTGAACCCATCAGAGTTTCCCTCAGTTTCTCCTCATTCTTTCAGGAAATAAAATTTATAGTGATTTTTGAATGCTGATGGATTAAAGCTTTTAAATTTTCAGGACTGAAACAACAGTTCACACAGTTTTATATGACATAAATTAATAAAATATGCGATTAGCTTCTAAATACAGACAACAATAAGACACAATTCAATAATATTGTATTTCACTGTCAGTTCACCTGACAGATCTGTCCCTGGTTGTTGCCTCAGGTTTCCAGCAGAATGTCTTGACTGGACAGATTATTGACGTTCATGGTTTTCTGTCTTCTGTCTTGTGGTTCTAAAGTCAGAAGACAAACAAACAAGACAATAAGTATGTTTAATGCACATTAATTTTACAGTATTATTCTGAATGTGACAATATTGTGAATTTGGTGTAGGTCATAGCAGCATATTCAGTTTGGATATTCTGAAGGGATAATTTTCAGATTAAAACGTGAGATGCTTTTATTATTCAGGTTTTAGGAGCAGTTTTTGGACGTGTCTGCAGCTCAGTCAGAATCTGTCTCAATCTGGGTTTTACTGCAGTTTTTATAAGGCTGGGTGTGAGCTGCCTGCTCAAGAGAAAGTTCAATAGTCCAATGGAAATAACACACCTTTTAAAAATGATCAAAGACTCAGATATTTGCAGGATTTTGGATATATCACAAAATTGGCCTCTTCAAGACACAAAGTAACAGTCAAACAAGTCTGCCACCTGTAGGAAATGATGAAAAAATACTGTCTTGATAGAAAGAGGTACAATGTATCAAGAGGCTTCAGTTCTCCCACTTTTCTATAATTAAAATGTGCACAGCTCCATGAAAGCAGATATATTAGTGGAATATTATTTTTCTTTAGTCATGTAAAATGCTTTGTAGGAATAATGGGCCTCATGAATGAACATTTTCATGTTCTTATCTTAAATTCCTCTGTTCCTCATTTGTTCGTACAAAGGTCTCATAAAAACACGCCACGTCAGATTCAGCAAACACACATAACTTTAGATAACTGAGTAAGTTATTCGCCTGTGTGTATCTGAGTGCACATGCATGAGACTTTGTTAATTATGCTGATTTATACTAATACCACATACGGCTGCGCTCCATATGTCAGGAAGTGTTCATACATGAAAATGACATCAATGAGTAAAAAGAACTTTATGAGTATGGAGATTAACATCCTGTTTTCAGAGAGCCATAAAGGAAAATCTGTCATTTCACCAACGTCAGCAGTGGAATTTAAAGACCTGCTAAAGCAAAGAAACAGGAAAAGTGAGTGCTATTAATACTGTGTTACTGGAGGGTCGGACTGTCACTGAAATAAAGAGATGTCTCAATATGAAAATGACTTCAAAGAAGAAAAAAAAACAACTTGCCACACCAAGGCCGTCAACAACTGCAGCTGGAGGATGAGGGGGTTAGGGGGAAGTTTTCATTATGGACAGAGGACAGAATAAGTGAGGATGAGCAGCAACTTCATGAATTTGCATGTGAAGATATACAGCCAAAACACCTGACAGAAGATAATAATACATCTTTATATGCTTTATAAGTAAATTTACAATTATATTATAGTTTGACATGTAGTCAAACAGGATAATGTGGACATAATTAGTGTAATTTATTTTTCACACGTAAAATATCTTCAGACTATTGAAATATACAGTCAGTGAAAAACGCACGACTCTGTGACAGGTCTGGTCTTCATGAATTGTGATTGTATCTATAGGAAAATTCAAAACACAAGAAAACTGATTAATGTGACAAGTTCTCATAAATCACTTGTACGCACCACTTAAGTATAAATCTGTTCAAGCATTTTTTGCATGAAGCTACTGTCTTTTCAGAATAAGGACAAAAAACTGAATAAGATAAGATAAGAGAGAGATAGTCCCACAGTGGGGAATACTTTGTGTGTGTGTAAATGTAGTCAAACAGATGTCAGTTATGGAGACACGAAAATAATAGTAACGCTACAACCAGCAGCTTCTCACTGCTAATAATAATAATAGATTTTATTTGTAATGCACTTTACATTTGAAAACAAATCTCAAAGAGCACAATAAAGACAACAATAAACAATAGCAATAAAAGAACGAGTCAGTAAAAACAGTAAAAACAGTCAACAGATAGAATCAGATCAATCAGCCAGGAAAAGCTTTCCAAAACAGGTTTTTAGTCCTTTTTTAAAAGCATCCACCGTCTGTGGAGCCCTGAGGTGATCAGGGACGGCGTTCCACAGACGGGGGGCAGCAGCCTCGAAGGCCCTGTTGCCCATGGTCTTGAGCCGAGTCCTGGGCGGGCGCAGACGGTGCAGTTGGCCTGACCGGGTTCTGGCTGAGGTATGTGGGTTGAGGAGTTCAGTGAGGTAGGTGGGGGCTGCACCGTACAGACAGTGATGGGTGTGAAGGAGGATTTTGAATTCGATGCGGAGGTGAACAGGGAGCCAGTGCAGAGTGCGAAGGATGGGGGTGATGTGCTCATGTTTGCGCACTCTCATCAGGACCCGAGCAGCACTATTTTGAACATATTGGAGCCTTTGTAGGCTCTTGCCCGGGATCCCGATGAGGAGTGCGTTACAGTAGTCCAACCTGGAGGAGACAAAGGCATGGACGAGCCTCTCTGCAGCAGGACGGGAGAGAAATGGCCGGAGTTTGGCAATATTACGGAGGTGAAAGAAGGAAGTTTTGCAAATATGATTGATATGGTTGTCAAAGCTAAGATGGGGGTCAAACCAGACCCCCAAATTATTCACGGAAGGAGAGAGGGAAAAGTTGTGGCCGAAGAAAGAGACGGAGGAAATGAGGGAGGAACGGAGCTGTTGAGGGGTACCGATGTGAATGGCTTCCGTTTTTGAGCTGTTCAGCTGTAAGAAGTTTTCACTCATCCATGCCTTTATCTCCTCCAGGCAGGAGTCCAGTTGAGTGACAGAGGAGGAGGGAGTGGAGGAGGGGGGGACCTTGAGGTGGAGTTGTGTGTCGTCAGCATAGCAATGGAATTGTAGTCCATGCCTGCTGACGACACGACCAAGGGGGAGCATATAGATGGTGAAGAGGGTTGGACCGAGCACAGAGCCCTGGGGGACCCCACAGACAACAGTGTGGGGGCGGGATTTAGCGTTTAGACTGCCCCATGTTTCGTCTTCCAGCTTGACTGTGAACTTTCACCAAGATATCAGCTCACATCTCTGACTGGACAAATAAATCACCTTATAAACGTTTTATAACTTCTTCATGTTCTGATTTTGGGTCCAATGTTTGCGTCTCTGTGATTAATTGTGATGAATGAAGTTTATGTTCCTCTCAGGATTAAATGTAATTACATTATTGATCCTCTGATGTCTCATCTAGCACCATTATCAGATCAACATTGGAATGCATCCAATTCTTTGTATTATAACCAAATACCTGCATACCAATAGCTGACATTCCTATCACCTGCACTTTGGGTTTAGTGCTAAATAGCTAATGTCAGCATCAGGTCCAGCACCAGGATGAAGTGACTGAGAGAGCTCTTAAAACTTGTGGGAGGCTGTTTTTTGTTTTGTTATTTTAAATATAATAGATTTCATTGTTTTAACTGTGCATTAGCCTCAGAAAGGCCACATGAAAACTGAGACTATAGTCCCTGCACATAACAACCAGTGCTGTCCATTGTTCTGAAATAACTTCATGACACTTGTGTCTCAGCCAGTGATTTTGTTGTTTCTGTAGTTTTTCTCTGACCTGAACACCAGATGGTTTATTACACAGAACCATCTGGGAAGGTGTCCACAGCAATTGTTTGGAAAAGATCAAGCACTTT
>JAJHUR010099810.1:0-17446 GCA_027495735.1 Lutjanus campechanus | reverse complement strand
TCTGACAGTAGAAAAATAAGTAAGCAAGGAAAGTCTACATGCACTCATAGTTTGAGGCAGTGAGAGTGTCTGTATATCCAATGGTGTATTGCATTAAGGCTGAACAATGTGCAAAAAAAATTACAATTATTTATCAGATATTGTGGTTACCACATGAGTGAATGAAAAAAAAAAGGTAGCTCTGACAATCTGAATATTGCACTTGGCCAAATTGAGAATTTGATATTTGAGAATAACTGTTCAGCCCTACTTGCATCAGTGTCTAGAATGAAGTGATATCAGTCCGACATAAAATGAGGTTCAACATAACACTAACACATATTTGTTCACTTAGAAATCCATGACTAAAGTATTGTGGAAGTACAAAAGCTCATTGATTGAAATAAAGCAAACACTGAGGCAGTGTAATGGGTAATGCTCCCTTGACTCATGGTGACATATAATCAGATGCTGCAAGAAGGGAATGTTTATTTGAATAGGTTTCTACAGTACAAACATGTTTTCTCTTTAAAAGAGACTTGGTCATGAACGTTTTCCCCACTAACGTAAAATAAAAAATACAAATTTCTATTATTAGGGTTTTATGCATCCATTGCCTCTGCACTATGAACTACATGGGCTGTAGCTGCTGACAGGATCAATGGATGATAACCCACTCGGTGCACGACTCGACAATAACATTAATGTTAAATCATGTTCATGGTCTGCAATGAGGTTGATCTACAAAACACCTAGTAAGTCGGCATAAATACCTGTATTAAACAGGTAACGTTATTGCTGAAGCGTTACAGTGCTGTAATATTAGCCGGCTTGCCGGGTCGGTTGACAACGACAGCCAAACCGAGCTAAGCTAACACTGTCCTACATTTGGCTAATAAGCTAGCTAGCTAACCATTTGGCGGTGTTGCTCCGTCAATCTGAATGGACACTGACTATGATCGAGACGATCAGCAGTTTTGTTGATCTCTGGACACTGAAAATAAATGAATTCAGTGTGCAGCGAAAGGTAAACCCTGGTAACGCAGCTGCTAGCATTAAACCCGCGCAATATGAAACAAAACAGAGCGCTACAACAGGCCCAGCGGCCTGCGTCTCATCCACAGCTATTCTACTCTCTACCAGCTTGTTGTCGATACGCGCCTACATCTTGATTCCCCACATAAAGACATATATGCATCATAACACAGCTCCAGTCAACATCTAAACAATCTGCATCTTTCACCCCAGCGCTGCCGGGTTCGATGATGCGGCTGCGCCGGGGCTGAAATAAATGGAGATTGCGCGGTAGGGCACTAACCTCAGAGCGGCTGCGCTACTTCGGGCCTGCGCCGTACAGCGGGGATGGAGCCGAGCTCTAATGGAGGACAGAGGGGAGCCAACAGCAAACACAGCACACACAGCGAGCAGACCGCACACAACACTGATCTGCACTAGTGATGCCTTCAGGTGCTCCTGCTGAGCGTCTATCACCCAAACTCATCGATTCATACACATTCAGATGTGGATTTTGAAGCGCTTTCTTTCACAACATGGTAACAAAAGCAACTCTGTGTGGTTATTCGTTAATTGTATTGTTTTTGTTTATTTATTTTTTATTTTATTTTAACATCGAGCCCGACCAATACTGGATTTTTATGGCCGATGGCGATATTGATATTAGGGAGTGAAAAGATATACTGGCCGAATACTCTATAGAGAATATGGAATACATACATAAACATAACATTTTTTGCAATATTCCCTCACACTTGTGGCACAGATATGTAAAGGAGGCAGGATATTTTACAGTGTAATAATAAACAAAATGACAGCGGGGTACTGAAACACTAAACTTTCACCAGTATTTTTAATAATCATAAAAAAATTATTTAATAATTATAAATGACTATAAATAAAAAACACAAACAGGGCAAAATTTGTGTATGTATTAAACCTTAATTAAATAAAAGGGATCAAATATACACAAAATATTGCCTTTAAAGCTAACAAATACAAACTATCTGTCTGTTCTGTTAAAAAAAAAAAAACTTTTCATATTGGTGCATATGCTGATACTGATATAGACCAATATAGATGTGATAAGCCAGTATCGGTTGACTGATATATCGGTCGAGTTCTACATGGCATCAGTATATGGACAAATGTGATATGAAAAACTGGGGAAAAAAACAAACCAAAAGAATACAGAGAAAAACAAACCATAAAAAACTTAACAAAAGAAGTGGGCAATGCATTCAAGTGTCAACTATATTGTGTCATATTCATTATGGAAGTGTATTTATTATTGGTTTTAATCTTCATACACTCAAAGTGCTTCTTAAATGTAATCCTGAAAGACTCAAGTGATGAGCGAGACCTTGTTTATTGTTTTGTTTATTGTCACTGTTTGTATATGATGGTGTGCCAGCAATATGCATCAGAAATGTGAACAGTGTTTTATTACTGTACCTTATTATTATTATTTTTTTTAGATTTTAAGCTTCTATTTACTGTGAGGAATTTCTGTAAGGGAGAAAGAAAAAACAAATACACAGAAGAAGAAAAACGTAAAGCAAACAAACAAAAAGGAAGGGGTGTCTGTACGTAACACTGTGTTCTATTATCAATCATGGGTTTATCTAAAAGCCATGATTGAAATCTATTTTTTTCTCACTATAAGTGCTTCATCACAAGGTTAAGTCGGATGGTGAGTTTTTCTCTTTCCAATTGATCTAAATTAGTGCTTGTGCTGACAATGTCATTATGTTGGTTGTTTTGTGCCTTTTTTTGTTACAGTATGAACACAGAGTATATAAACTATTTGCTGTTGCTGCAAAACCAGGAGCATATATTATTCATAAAGTAATAAGGCAAATAAAATACAAATAGAAAAGCAATATTGAAAATATGAATCACAAATGTGGATCAACGCAAGGCAAGTTTTTTGTATGGTACATTTCAAGTGTACGTGTTTTGCATGATGCACTGAAAACACGAAAACACTATACGGTAACTATAAGATTAGAGGCTAAATTACAATGACAACATTTTCTGATACAGTTTCCGTGTTTTTATTTGCTATATTTCACGTTTATGAAAACCCTGTATTTCCCTCTCGGTCATTCAAACACATTTAATTAAAATAGATATTTCCGATAGTTCCTGAACGCCACATTAGAACTGGTAAACCACGCCCCCTTCCACTCACACACTGAACTCATCTGCTTTAGGCGGTTAGACAGTCGTTATGGTAAAGTAATTAAGACAATGAATGAGTAAAATAGTGGCGTTAGAGTAGAGTTTAGTTAGGTTTTGTTAAAAAAGCTTCATTTTTTTAATAGGGAAAATGTAACTGCCAGCAAAGAACAGCGGACACTGGATCAAAAAAAACTTTCCAAGTTGCTCCAATTAGCAACACCTGTGTCATTCGACACACTGGACCAAACGAACCTGTTGATTCCTTGCAGAGGTTAGTTAAATACTTTTTAAAAATTTTGTTCGAAAACATGATTCAAACTATGTTTAGACCATGCCACATTTATTCTAGTAATTAAATCTGTACAACATTTTCGTGTCTTTCTTATGCAGACAGATTTGTACCAGCCAGCACAGCTAGTAACAACTAATGCAGTTTAATACAACAGTCCTGCAATTCATTCTGCCTTCATGAAGGCTGTACTGTTCAGTTTTTATTGAAACTGTTTTGGAGGCATCAGTTTGTGGTGCTTTATATAGAGGCGTGTTTCTGTTAGTTGGCCTACCCTCACTGATAGAAATGGAGTGAACCAACCTGTCAGTTTACGTCCCTATAGTACACAATATGATGCCAGTTGTCTTTTTTTTTGTAATGTTTTTTTTTTGTCATAAAATAGACCAAGTAAACATAATTTAATAATAAGTAAACATGGCCCCCAGAGAGTCATGTGACAAAGTAAAGCATTGTTATTAGTTTTCTTAGGGTCCTGTCTCTTTTTTAAAGTATTGCACCATGATTGGTAAATACATTGTGTGAATGTAAAAAGCCAAAAATGGGCATGTTACCCAGGCAACACTGCATAGAGAGATGATGCAGCACAGTTCAACAGAGCCACAAATTCAAGTCTCCAAAATGATCATAAAGTTGAATCAACACTTTTCTAAAACAGTTTCAACCAAAATGGATTTCTTACAGGTCTGTTGCATTAGACTGCATCGTTTGTCACTAGGTGTACCTACCTGCTAAATGGGAAAATTAGTGTTTATTAGGGGTATAAATCACAAGTTTCATCACAATACAATATTATATTGGTCCTTTGGACAACAATTCAATATTTTCTGCTATCATAAAGTCATAAAGTCGATGGGTATGATTTTGATTTGATTCAGGGGAGAGATCGATATGAAATACTATCATATACCCATATAACACAATCAGTGACAGAAGAAGCTACCACTCCTTTCTTTTCTGATTCTGGCCATAAAAGAAAAATACACATAAAAAACTGTAAATTATTGTAACTGGCGAAGTGCAGGAAAGTTCTTTTTGAATTGACCCCACTAACACACATAAAACACGGATTAACAACAAGAACATTTAACGAAAATATAAAATTTGGCCCAAAAATAACTGCTAGTTTTTGCTAGTCACCATTATTAGCTTAAAAGGAACAGTTCACCCCCAGATCATGAATACTTAATTTTTCCTCCGGTCTGTAGTGCTATTTGTCCATCTAGATTTTTTGGTGTGAGTTGCAGACTTTTGTAGATAGTGGCCGTAGAGATGTCTGCCTTCTCTCCAAAAACTGCTACTCTATACTGTGTAACTGCATTTAGCAATGGTGGAAGAACTAGGCTACTCAGGTCTTTCACTTAAGTAAAAATACCCACTGCTACAAGTCTGTTGTTGTATTTAAAGATAGAATATGCAGGTTCTGTCAGTTGCTGTTTGTAAACTCACCAAAAAGATAGTGGATGGTTGAGTCTTATTCCTAGGTCGTCAAATGCTGATGTTTTAGTTTGGTACCACGTCCCATCCACAGGAAAATAATGAGAAAACAGGAAAATAATAAGATTTTATTTCTAGTGGATTGTAAGTGATTATTTAGAGGGATTATTTTTTGTATGAGTCTATACATTGTTTTTAAGGAAAATCCTGCAAAGTATCAACATCAAAATATGCATTAAGTACCAAAAATAAAAGCAATCATGATACACTATATTCTATAATAGCATTTAATGGTGATACTCAGATCTTTCACTCAAGTACCAGTACCACAGTGTAGAAATATTGTGTTACATATAAAAGTTCTGCTTAAGTGAAAGTGCAGTATCAGCATCAGAATATACCTAAAGTATACCAAAAATAAAAGTACTCATTATGCAATATGGCCTATATCTGATGCTATAAATCTCACCCATTTTGTACTCCAAACAGGTACAGCAGGTGTGTTGGACAACTTTCAGCGATGCCACAAGGTGACCAATTCCATCAAAAAGCTGACAGAAAGGATAGAAAGGTAACTTTCTAACAATTTCATAGCTTTCATTTGCATTGTATTCAGTAGTATAAACTTAATCAGAAGTTCGGACACATCACAGACCAGGTGCCACACCTATAAATACACCTCAAGGGGGCAGCGTTGCATTACAAATCACACTTGGAACTCAGCCCCTCAAGTTTGTTGTAACAGGAGATGGCAGTGAGGCATCATTGATGCGGCTCTCCGCAGGTGCCCTGGCATGTATTCAAGATGATGGATGTTTTACATTAGTGTGTGGTGACAGCAGCTTATGTTTGTGTCTCACTAAATGTCAGCAAGTATCATATTCAAAAATCTGGCAGGAAAGGCACAGAGTGTGACTCCACATTTTACAGCCTCCATACTGTGTAACTGACCTTCATATTACACTCTCTCACTGTTATGCCTCTGTCTCTGCTTTCAACATCTGGAGAGAGGATGCCATAATGTCTCCTAATACGACATGATCAACAAACTGGTCAGCTGTGGTTGAGAGTTTAATTCATTTTTCCTCTGGCCTGTAGTGCTGTTTATTCAACTAGATTGTTTTGGTGTGAGTCGCAGAGTTCTGGAGATATTGGCCACAGAGATGTCTGCCATCTCTCAAGTTCAACTTTATTATTACCTCAGAGGGCAAATGTTTCACAGGCCACAAGAAACACAGCAGTAGACAGCACAAAAGACAATCCAAAGTTAAAAGGGAATAGTCTTAACATGCATCCCTTTGAACAATGCAGCACAAAGGTTAAAAAGACAACATCAAACATATGTCACAGTGAAAAGTACAAGAAAAAGTTTAGAAGACATTATCAAACACATGTCACACTGAATAGTACAAGACAAAAGTTAAAAAGACATTCAAACACCAAGGACAATGCAGATGTTAAGAGACACATAGTCAAAACACAGATCACATTGAGTTGTGGACTAGAATAAAGTGTGCAATAGTTTACAATAGTAAGGTAATGTGCGAGTGCCCATTATTTAACAAGTTAATGACTGCTGAGATGACTGAATGCCTTTGTCTATATTTGTTTTAATCCTTTGTGTCTTAAAATGTACCAGAGGGAAGAGTATGGATGGCATAGGCTCTCTTCCTGTCACCTTCCAGTACAGCTTCACGGTCCAGCTAAGAGCTTTTTTTCTTTTCACTTTTGGATTTCAGAACCAGGAAATCATGAAAAACACAAAAACAACTGGATAAAGGTTTTATAAAACATGGTCATTAGTGTCAACATTAAATTACCTCAGTTTCCTTAAACGAAAGAGGCGTTGTTGGTCTTTGGTATAGAAGACATCATATTAGCATCAAAGCACAATTTGTTTGTAAAATGGAACTAGATGGCACTCTGCTTGTGGTGCCCAAAGTGCCAACAAGTGCATATGAAAACCTCCAAAAGCAATGTCTCTTTCCAGAAATCATGACCTGGCTACTCTTCTCTAGTTTCATATAGAAACTATGTTCTCTTTACCATAGAAAGATACATTAAGATGTATTTTTTGAGTTTTCTTTGCAAAAATCAAGCTTTTGGATACATCATTGGTTCTGCCTTTATATTTGACTCTGGTGACCGAGGATTAAATGTGTTGGTAACTAAATTGAATTCAGGTCTATAGATCATCTTAGCAGTCGTGGCTATTACTTACTTAGTAGTAGTAGTTCCTACATGAAACTGCTCACAACAAGGTCTGTGGATTATCTTGAGTAACCAGGTCATGATTTCTGGAAAAAGGTATTGCCTTTCGAGTTTTTCAGACACATGTTTTGAGAATTGAGTGTCATCTAGGTCCATTATATTCAAGGGAAGGTAGACATCTCTATGGCCAATATCTCCAAACTCTGCAACTCACACAAGTAACATTCTAGATGGATAAATAATGCTACAGGCCAGAGGACAAATGTGTATTGATTTTGGGGTGAACTGTCCCTTTAAGATGTATTTTTCTTTGTAAAAATCCAGCTTTAGGATATACTGTTGGTCATTCCTTTATATGTTCTGATTCTGGTGATTATTTAAAGATTAAATGTTTTGGTAACTAACTTGCATTTTGGTCTATACAGTACATAATCTTAGCTGAGTCATAGCTACTTATAAGGTACTGATTTAGCATTTGTTTAATTTATTTCTCAAGGGCACTGCAGTGGCAATCCATTTCTGTTGGGTAGGTGATGGTGTGACGTAGATGGAGTGAAAAGCTGGAGAGTGTTAATGAACCAAGGTCCTATTATTTGGTCCCATTCTGTTTTTTCCTCCATGGGCTGTGGTTGGGTATAGATAAGGCTTACAGCCTGGGGGTCTGGAATCAATAATGGATGTAATTGGTGAGGTGGAAGTGAGGATAATTGAAGGTAATTGTGTGGACCGTCACAAGGCTTGGAGAGAGGTCAAGACAACGAAGGGAAATGGAAGGTGGTAGGGATGGGACAGAAAATTATTTTGTAGTCTTACTATACCTACCGTATATATACCATCTTCATGAACTCCTCTGTCTTGTTAACACGTAACCCTTTAAAGCTACAGCAAGACAAATATTTTAGGTAAAAACAAGATTTATTAACCTAAATCACAAAATGAAGTATCCATCTTCCCTATCAAACTAACTGAACTAAAACAAAACATTTAATTAAGACTGAACTGAAATGACCAAACCCACTCTGGAAACAAACAGAGACTAAACTAAATAAAAAATTAGATAAAAATAACAAAAAAATAATGAAAAGTACAAAGCTATAATAACTGTGATTAGTAAAAAGCAGCACAGACCAGCTGGGGTGGTAATCATGAGCGTGTTGTGTACAGTTTAGTTTACAGATGTCTCATTACATGATTTCTGAATTTCAGAGTTCAAACTTGTCTGAACAGTTGCTACCATTTGGAGCTGCAGGTGCTACATTAATTTTAAAACTTTGTAATTCCATCTGTATAAAGTCTCCTGGGTTTCCAACTGAGCTCCAATCCAATACAACTTCTTTTAATTAATCCATTTTTTAATTCACATTCAGCCACTTTATAAAAAAGTTTTTGGCCTCAGGGGTGTAAATATAGTCAGACAGACAGTCTGGGGGGCCTTAAGAGACAGAGAACAGGCCCTTGCAAGATGAATGATCCCATTTGCCATTCCTATTTATGCCCTTGAAAAGGCAAACACATGACATGTTAATTTGTTTTTTAAATATTAAGTTATATCCATTTGATTTATTTTTTTTTCTTTTCTAGTTTGTCTTCTATAGATATGCAAATCTGATGTATAAACAAAAACGCTTCCTCAAAATATTTATTTACTTTTATTAATGCAAATTTAGATATTAAATAATCTAAACATAATAAATTATATTTTATAATAAGACATGTAACAGTTATTTATTCATTCATTTATTCATTTATTCATTCCCCTTCGTCTTCCCTGCAATTTGCTCAGGACCCCCCATTGAAAATCATGGGCCTAAGTAACTCATGAAACTGTTAAATCTAAAACATTGTTAGGAAAATATTTATGTGCATAATGGTGTGTGTTTGTGCGTACTTCATAACTAGTGACTAGCGTGCGTTGGGGCCCATCATAATAACATGCACTGGGGCCTGTCATAACTACCTCATGCTACTGTTTTGCCAGCTCAAAAATTGTGCTCCAATATGAGGGCTGTTTTTCTTTCTCATGAGTACAAGCATGTTATTGTGCTGCTGGCTGCCAATGAGTTACATTGTAGCACATGTAGTACATTTGGGAGTGTACTGTTCAATGCATTCACTTGTTTGTCCAAATCATTTCAGCCACACAAGATTAAAACAGGCAATTGTTTAAATCTATAGCCACTAGGGTGCAACAGTTTAAAGTCAAAGTGTATATGTTAACTGGCATACTCGGCGTTCCTTTGGTAATGTGTACCACTAAAGATCAATGCTGTGTGTGCAGTCCAAAGAAAATAAAGAATACTGACGGAGTAAATTTATTTGATTATCAAGTAAATTCCTTTCCACAAGGTTGTTGGTCTGCAGGAGTACATACACTTCATTGAGTAGAACAGGTGAAATATTCTGCATGATCAGCAGGGGGCACTGCAGTACCATGCAATGAACTAAAACTAAACCGCTGTACAAACTTTACTGCTGCTCTGCAGAGTCATGCCCACTGAATGATATGGCACGTTCATTCATATTTCACTCTGAGAACATCCAGAGATTACTTCCATCTCGTAGCTCGGGGCAAAATTAATCCAAGATCTATGTTATCTTTCTGTGGATGATATCGAACTTAGGGTGGATTTTACAGTTGAATTTACTTTCAGTTGCAGAAAGTAAATTTATTTTGTGTTTGCAATACATAAATGAAAGGATATATCTAGTGTAACCTTGAAAGTACCAAATACATTGTGCTATTGTACACTATGTGAGAGTAACAACATTCCAGCAACAGTACAGCTTTCTTTGACAGTGTTTTTTACTGCTTCACTTAGTTAGCATACAAAAGTCAAATTTGACTCCTGAATAAAGAGCAGTCTCTGTATACCAAATGTTGTTAGAGCCTGATCAATATTGGGTTTTTATGACTGACACCGAAGTGAGAAAGAATGTTGTCCATCCAATTATTTTCTCAAATGTGTGCTAGAGGCAAAATATTTTGCAGCTGAGCAATACATTTTGTATTTTTAAGCACTCTGCACCACCATCTGCTTGCCTGTGATAGGTTACTTTACCATCTTATTTCCTGCAGAGTTGCATAAACAAAAGTCTGCCGCACAAACTGTCTAGTGATGAAACTGTCTCTTAATTACCTCAAGTACTTTCCTTAGCATACACTGATTCTTTTTCGTATTTATTTAAAGTTTGCATATGGGCCAGAATATAAACACTGATCAAGTGTCAGTATCACCAACTTAAAGGGGCAGTTCACCCCAAGATCAGTCACACAAGATCAAGAATACATATTTTTCCTCTGGCATGGAGTGCTAGTTGTCCATTTAGATAGTTTTGGTTTGACTTGCCAAGATTTGAAGTAGATGGCACTTAGCTTGTGGTGCCAAATAAAACAAAACATTATTAATTTTTTGTTTCTAGAAATCATGACCTAAGGTAATCCACAGAGCTTGTTGTTAGCAGTTTCATGTAGAAACTACTTTTTCTACTTTTTTTTTCTTAGTCCCTATTGTAGAAAGTAGATAGTTCTACTTGAAAAATAGTTCCTATGGTAAAAAGAAAGTAGTTCCGACATGAAAAATTATTCATATAGTACAAAATAGTTCCTACATGAGAACCTGTTCCTATGGTAGAAAGAAACTAGTTCCTACATTAAACGTGTTTCCTATAGTAGAAAGAAAGTAGTTCCTTCATGACAAATAGTGCCTATGGTATAAAGAAGGTGGTTCCCACATGAAAAACAATTCCCCAAGGAGACAGAAACTAGTTCCTACATGAAACAAGATCTGTGGATTATCTTGAGTAACTGGGTCAAGATTGAGACATTGCTGTTGAGTCAAATGTACACTTGGCACTTTGAGCTTGACTTTTCTCCAAAACTTGGCAACTCACACAACAACGAAAACAAAAATGGGCCAGAGAGAAAATATGTATTTTTGATTTTGGGGTGAACAGTCCCTTTAATATCACACTCTGGATGTTTGTTTTTTGTTTTAGTCTTTACCAATCATCATATAGCCTATACAGAACACAAACAAATTTCTAAGAGAAAACAAGGACTTTATAGGTGAATGGGAGCAAGGTTTGGATTGACTAACTAAAGCGTGAGAAATTCTAGGTGAGTAGGTGTAAACGCATTGATACAACATCAATCACCCGCTTTGATGTCTCAGCCAAAGGTTTCCAGGTGATCACACAACTTCACAGCTCTCCTGTCATTGGCAGGCTCAGAAGTAGCCGCTCTTCGTAGATCCCAGTCCCTGGAGGATTTGGTGAAGGATGTTGGCAGTGATGAATGCTTTTTGCTATTCAACTGGATATGAGATTGGAAGTGCTTGTGCTATTTCTCTGTAACTTACCATTCAGTTGGAAGGGAATGTGGATAGATGGGGGGCATTTTGAATATGTCACATACATATATACAAACCAGTGAGGTACTTATTATTGATTCTATAATTTGGCTGTATTTTTTCTGATTTAACCTTCATGTCTCAGTCTCACTCCAACCATCTGCTCTCCTTCTTTCCTGCAGTCTACTTCTATCTTTTCTTGTAATGTATTTTCTGTCCTTTCACTATCAGCGGTGTTTTTTGGGTAAATGCGAGATGAATACAATGGCTCAAAACAGAATAAATGCAAGAGTTTGAAAGAGAGTCAGTACGCCAGTGTATACGACTTGGGAAGAGAGGAGGGAGAGTGTTTTCATTACAGATAATCAAGTCAAGGCTTTGCCTTTATTCTCCAAGCACAGCCTGTTGTCAATAGAAACAAGAGTGTAGAGAGGGTGATAATAAAGGGCAAGAAAAACAGGATAAAGGGGAAAGCAAGCAGAAATTGTAAAGAGTAGGCAGAGTGAAACTATCAGTGAGCTGTCTCTCTATCAAGTGTCTGTCTCTCCTCCTTCATGATGTCTTTCCGCGCCTAATTGGAAATGAAGTGTAGGTAATGAACCTGTTTATAGACTCATTACTACAATATTCAGCATTAGCAGAAGTTATTGTGGACATCCAGGACACAAGCTGTGGAGAAGAGAAGGAAATTAAATATACAAAGAAGGACAATAGAGATTCATGGAAGGGAAAATATCATTTTCATGAATCTGCATACTTTGATGTACAAAGATGTACCACAGGTGCACTTTGATGTCTCTCCACACATGCTGATTGTTGTGACCAAGATAATTGGGCCCTTGTCGACTTGTGTTGGGCCATGAAGGCTTGTTTTAGCACCTGCCCATGAGGGGAGTATAGCCTTGTAAAGCCAGACTACTGTACATCTTGCAAGCTCAGTTATTTACTGCAAGATTGAACACCATGAGCAAAGCAGAAATTGTGATCTAGTGTTGCCAGGCTAAGGGTAGCAAGACACCTTGTAAAAGCCACTACTAACTCTCGAGAAAGGTGACATTTCACTCCAAGGGCTGACAACAAGAGAGAAAATCATCACTCCCCAGTCTCTGCTGTGAGCTTAGTCCACGCTTGCAGGGAGTGACATGGTCAGATTATCATGATGAGGATATTTTACCATTATTACTGTTATTCCAGCAACTGTGAGCTGTATTTGAACTACATAATACTGCTTGATTCAACGCGCTCTTGGTACTTCCACTCCATTTTCGACTGCAGCTAGCACTCTCTTAATGTAGGTAGAGCTGATCATCATAATGATCATCGATGCTACAGAGCTTTTTTGAGCCAACGCCATGTTTATGCCATGGTGTTAGCTGGAAGCAAAACAAGGAAAAGGAAAAACTGGAGGCAAACACGAATGACCTTAGAGTAGTAGGTCACATAACCAAGAGAAAATGTCATCTTGCTGTGTTGTTGGTGCCAGAATCAAAGCTGCAATGGCTTAAAATTGAGGGTTTATCTCATACCAGCTTCCACTGCCAATCAAAAAACAAAGATAACAATGATTAAATGCATTAAGAAGAAAACTGCGAGATATGTGCCAGCTGTGGCAAAATAAACAAAATTGACTCACAAAATGTCAAGAAAGGAAATATTCTAACACCTGTTTACATTAATAAACACAAATACAGCCAATCACTGTCTGAATTTAAGTTTCTCTCTTTTTACCAAATTAAGACGAGCTTTAATTGCCTCGTTAACTCCATAAAACACACTTCATTTAAACTCTACAGACAGAAACAAAATAAAATTGTAATAACATGGCCAACTCTAGTTTGGTTGAAATAAATCCTTAATTCACCTTGTTAGATATGACAGTAGTCTGGCTCTACAGGTTGTTTTCACCTCAGTGCACCGGTGCACCTTCCTCCGGTTGGTGGGTGTGTACTGTGCTGCTGAATGAAAACACATTGAGGAGCAGTGCCTGTCACTCCTGCAGACTGTTAAATTTGCAAAATAAAATGACAAAAATCGCCTCCCCAAAATACAAAAAGCAACCTGCAATATATCCATCCAATCACCCAACCTGAAATTGTAGAAACTGATTGAGCATATATAGGTAAGCCTTCCATTGATTAATGTGAACTTTTTCAAGTAACACTCATGGTCTTGTAGAGTGCGTGACTGTACATATTCAGAAGAGCTGGTATTTTCTTGAGCCATTGTCAAGAAACAAACCAACAAAACTTGCTAGCTAGTGTTAGCTAAGTTGGGAAACAACACACAGACACACACACACACACACACACAGGGGTGCTTTGGTCTTGAGAAGCTGCAGCCTTTAGTCACTTACAAACTGTGACCTACACCTTACATTTACAGCCAGATTGACAACTTAACTGCTCACTTTTTCCTCTGCTTCACTACATTCACCATCACTTGCTGCTTGGTTTCTCTCTTGACAACATGCTACGCACACATAAAGGACATATTCTACTCTTATAACACAGAACATTGAAGGGAAGGTGTTCTCTTTGCATCTGCACTTAATTGACCACAGCATGGTTTTGTGGGCTGCCATTTTTGAATGAATAGAAAAATTGTGTTCACTATTGATGGTAGGTTGACTATTTAAAAATGCTGGGCTTGTGCAGGATGTCCCTTGTTGCGTGACCAATCAATGGTCTGCAGTGTTTTCACCTTTTAGAAGCAGCTTGCTTGGAACCTCAACTGATTTGATACCAAAAAAAGGGACCAGGTACAGTCCTGAATGGAAAACAAAAAAAACAGTAGAGTCGAGTCAAGTCCACCCTGCAGTGGAAACACAGCTGAGGTGGTTGAACCCTGAACAGACAGAGATCCTTGTGGTTACCAATCTTCTTCTAAATGGAAAAAAAAAGATTCAGGTCTGACTCTATCTGTGTTGCCTGGCATCAGATCTGCACAAGATCACAAGAGTCTCCGAAGCCTCAGCAGTATGTTCCCAAACCAACCAGTTAGATATTTCACTTGCTGCAGTAGTCTGGTGGTAAGCCTAGTTGAAATTCCATTTACACAACAAATACTCAGCATGAAATTCTATTAGTGACAAACTGTGCACTAATACCATGACCTTAATTCTTGTCAAGCTGTAATATAAAACATGGAAACAGAGTCACCTGTTTTAAGTTGAACAGCCCATGGTTAAATGCTTGGCAGAAGTGCATATTTTGACACCAGTGAGTCACTCTGTCATATTTAATGGCATGATGTTTTCTGTTTGACTTAATGAGCTTCATTAAGTTCTGACTCAATACTCTGGAGTTTTTTTTTTTCCAATGCTAATTCACTAACAGGGACTGCTGTTGTCATGCTGGGTGCTTGTAGAGTAGAACAGTGCCATAAAGCATCATTAGATTCTCCGTGAACATGTGTGTGGTCCAAGTAATATGTGTCTAGATGTGTCACAGCACTTTACTTGACACTTTTGCCATCAAAATAGTCTTTCTTGTGTTTACAGTATCTCCCAAGCCATTTGTCCTCAAGTCTGCTTCACACCACAACCAATGGCATTATCTCAGCCAAGATTCCTTGATGCTGATCCATTTGAAGCTGAAGAAAAAGAGCTGACGAGAGGCGAAAAGTAACTCTGTTTTTTAAAGGCCAGCCACTTTCACACTTGTGTATATGTGTGCGCGTGTGCTTGTGCTGTCCTTTCTCTAATTGACCAGCTGTGGCTACGTGCTCTGCTTCCTTAAAACCCCCATTGATCCCATGGCCGTTTCACAACAGGCCTTATTGCTTTGCTTGTACTCTCCGTTCCAGCCGTCCGTAACACCTCTGAAGAGGAGGGAAGGAAATTGTGGGGACTATGATTGCAGTGTGAGGGAGAGAAGTGCAGGAGAGAGGGAGATATTGAAGGAAGCAGAGAGTCAGCTAGGGAATAGATGATCAGGAAGGACAGTATGAGTATGTTTTTTATGAACCCCAATCCCTTATGAAAACAATTTACATTATAGATTAAACGTGATATTAAATAGACCAAATCCCGCTTCAGGAGCCTACTTGATACAGTGTGCAGGAATCAATAAAACGATACCTGCACAAATGAATTACTAAAGATTTCCAATGATAAGAGCAGCATGCAGAAAAATGGCCCACAGTTTGGCGTTATTAAAATGTAAATGTTCCCACATTTCTTGAATGTCAAATTCACTGACAGTAATATAGGCTAAGTGGAGTACATTAATATGTCATCTAAAATAATTGTATGGCTGCCTGGGAGTCTGAAATGCATGCAGCATAACCTCATGGTCTGGGTTGGAGAGCTTTTTGTCACACCTCTTGCCCCTATCTTCTTTATGCCTTAAAAAAAAGAAAAACCTTTAAAAACAAATAAAATTGTTATTGCCTTTAGCTGTGAGCTAAGGTCACAGAATGTGGTACTTTCAAACTTGGCTAGCTTTGAATGCAAGCTTAAGCACATTTTCAAGGGGAGAAACTTGGGAAAGTCTTGGTTAACAGAATTCCATCCGCTTTATAATCAATGCAAAGATGGCACCCTGCCAAACATCCCACACCTCTGAGTTCCTCTTGCTCTCTAATATTATGCGAACTTTGACCTTTCTTCCTCCAGGACTCTTCTTCGGGGTTGTGGGCCAGGGTCAAGGCCATTAAACCTGGTTTAATTAGCTGCTGAGCCCCCCTCTGTTCATCCCCCACAGGTCCATGGGAGGTCTGAAGGTCCAGAGTCAGCAAAGTCAGAATCCGGTCCTGTCAGCAACCTTCAGAGATGGTTCGAACAGTGTTTCTGTAGCACCTTTATCTTCATCATAAATCTGACTGATAAGTGCTGCTCCCTGTTGATGGGCAGTCATATATTCGAAACAACTTTATTTTTGTATATTTGTGTTAATCCGTTTAATTTCCTCATTTAAAAATGGCCATATTTTCCACTTGGGCTTTTTTTTTTAGCAAAAGCCTTTGATGTATGTAAACAGCACAGGAAATTGAAGGAAAAATGACGAACACATCACACTTGCAGGAACTAGTAATTTCAGTATAATAACCATCATTAATAAATGATAATTTGATAGTTAATTAAATTTAAGTTACTAATTATTTTACTGTTAGCAAACATTATATAGCATATAGCATATATAAACATTATTAGAATGTTTGTTAATAGCACAATAACTATTATAAGTTTAATTATCAATAATTTATCTTTTATTAATGATGGTTATTATAAAGTGTTACCGGGATTTCATATGGTGTGTGAGTGGGATTATAGTTTGTCTTTCTCATCTTGGTGTGCACAGCATATTTTACAGATTTTTCTTGTCAGTCTTTTTCACTTTTAGGATATCCGAACACTTCAGTATGCAATTAATGCTCCGTATTTCATATCAGACATTCCACTTTGTGTTTTTCAGCAGCTGTGTGCCAGCAAACAGTGGCCAGATTGGCAGCATTGTGCAACCTGCACCAAAAACAATATCAAATACAAACCCCCTAATTGTATTATAACACGTCTTTAGGTTTTTACTTTTCCTGTAAGCTACATGGAAGCGTAGAGATCTGAGAACATTGGATGGTCAGTTTGTTTTGGTGTAGACTTTGGTGTTTTTATGCATGTTAATTGTGTGCATGTGTGGATGTGAGAATGTGTTTCATTAGTCTGTGTAGCCTTCACACTTTAAAGATGACTGTTGTGAGAGAGTATAGCTTTCTGAACTGAAATAGATGCAAAGTACGCTAAATGTGAGTAAATTTCTCTGCCTCTGTATGTTTATAGATGCCCTTGAATACACACTTATATTTGCTTTTGCAGAAATTGTGAGCTATTTGCTACCTACATTCATGTACCAATAACATCCCCTTGAGATTTGATGCTTCACTCATGCCCCTTTTACTTTAGATTTATGCTTTGTGTTTGACTAAAATTCATTATACACTGTAAATTTTAATGTCACCTGTGTTCTGAAAGCACTTGATCAAAATT
>JAJHUR010099807.1:0-10116 GCA_027495735.1 Lutjanus campechanus | reverse complement strand
GATGGCAGTAAATGAAAAGCCAGGGGACCATCAAAGTTCCCAGAGATCAAAGTTGCATCATATGTACAATATTGCCAACGGGCCAAACTGTGAGTCTGACATTGGCTCCTTTAGAAACCTGTAGTTGACGTCACAGAGACACATGTCCATGTTTTATACTGTCTCTGGGTTGAGCACAGGCAAACCTGCATTTCGAATAAAGTGGGATCCTTTGATCAAAATGAATGATGAATGTCTCACTGAGGAAATATTGGACACTGCACACAACGCTGGGTTTTATGTTCCCTACATAAAGAATTTAGTGTTCATAATAAAATTTTGGGAGTACGGATTCTCATATTCCTCACAGTCAAATTCTCTTTTGTGGGCTCGTCATAAGTTTCAAGTTGCAGAGAAGCTCCAAACCTGCACCATCATATCAGGGCTGTAAGTGTGGAAGAAAAAATTAATCTTTTTTTTCCTCTCTCTCTCTCTCTCTCTCTCTCTCTCTCTCTCTTTCAAGACTTCCAAGGTCAGCAGACTTGGCACAATAACTGCTGAGGTTCCTGACAGCACCGGAGAGAGTGAGTACACAGCTATCAACATTTCGGCCTTGTGTAGGCTTCGGCCTTACAAATCATCGGGAGCTGCGTTCAACTAAAAATCCGGGAATGGGATGTGCCCATCTGGATTACCCCACCTCTATTACACTGCTCCACTCCTTTAATTTTAACATCCACGGATGATTTCCCTCTAAGCACTCCTCCTATATGGTATTTAAACAATTAAGCAGTGCACACAGTGCTTTACAGTGATTTAAAAGTAGCTACAAGGCATAAAGCAGACCAAAGCCGCTTATTGCTTTTTTAATCATTTAATGTTTATGCTCCGACATGCAATATATTTCTTAAGGAGTATTTGAATAGATGAACAGCACAATAAAAATGGAAAGTATCCTTATTAAGATGCACTTACAGCTTTCATTGTGTTTCAGCCAATCAGGGACAAAGTTTGGAACTATCCTTGTTATCATAAAAATGTTAACATTTTTACATTAGATTGACTTAAATAAATACCTCAGTAAGAATCACATCATAAACCTCTCTCCTTTCAATAAGTGCTGAAACAATAAGTCAATTAATTGATTATTTAGTCATTTATAAAGCAAAAAAAAAACAAACATATACCCCTGTTAATTTAAAGTCTGTGTCAAGGAAACGGGGGAGTTTGTCTTCTAAAGATATTATATATGTTAGAACATAGCTGCTGACAATATGTGAAAAGACTGAAAACTATCTAGTACTGAACTGTGGAGTAAGCCTGGTAGACTGTTTTTTCACAATTTCTGTTTTCAGGATTTTTTGGGCGGGCCTGAAACACGGCTCAGTGATGTGCCAGAGCCCCATATACCAACACACGACTGACACCGCCTCCCTGCTAAAAAGCTGCTAAAAGGAGCGTCCATGTTTCAGATTGTTTTCAGGTCGTAGCGGAGAGACATGGCATGGCATGGAGACAGTGGAGCAGACAAGTCTAGAGCATTTCAGAGCAGATAAAACTACTCTTTTTTTAAAAATTATTATTATTTTAAACCCTAATTTTCTATATTTTCATTCAAATTTGGCTGGGTGGTTAATAACATGTTTTTGTGGCGTGACTAACTCAGAATAAACATTAATTGTTGCTTGACAAGATCTTTAATGTTTTGGGGTTTGGTCTGTTAGTTGAATAAAATAAGTAATTTGATGGTGTCATGTTGCCATCTTGCTGTTTTGCGACTTGATTTGTTTAACCAACCTATTTAAAATATTTTCTTCTTTTGTCTTGTAAAACAACCTGATGGAAGTCTGCTCACTGAAACGCTGTTATTAATTACACATCTCTGATTGCAAGTGAAGAAGATTAAGTGTGGGAGTGTTTTTGTTCTGCGTTGTCGACCTATGGTCTTCTCCTATGCACCTGTCAGTTCACAGGTGTGCAAGGTTTTGCTCTTAATAGACAAAACATTGGCTCAAATTGATTTCTGACAGGTTATTTTGTCACTGAAATCGTGGCAACCTTGGGTTTTTGTCTGTGAGATGGAGATTCCAGTTCAACAGGGGACTCGGAGTTGAGCATCAACCCAGCAACTGACCATTAACTTTGAGCTTGCATCTGAAGAAGGATCACCAAACCTGAACACCATAACACTCAGGGTCTGACCAGGGTCTGCAGAACAGGGTCATGTAATTCTAAAAGCCTTGTGACTCAGCTTCCTGGCTTCGATTCTCAACCCATTACGGAGCCACTGAGCATGCTCCCTCTGCATGCACGATGGGCTTTCTTTTCTCTGGGGTCACTCGACAAAAGCCAAAGACAAGTACGCCCACAGATGAAGCGAAGAATGTTTTTGATAATACGTCCTTGAAAGCAGTAGAAAGGGATGAGTTGAAAGACTGTGTTTGTCAAGGACAGAGAATAAAACAAAACTTTATCACTTTTTGCGTTGTTAACAAGTGATGAGCAGTGACAGCAGCATTGTCTTCGTATAGTGGAGGTGTTGACTCTTTTCTCACTTTATTTTCTCACTATATTTGAAGAAAAACTATTCAGTCATTTTTCCAACACCTGCATTCATTCAGAGCAATTAGGTTAAAAAGGATAAAATCTCTTTAGTCCATACCGTGTACAGTCATGGATACTGGCATATGAGGGTGTGCGCGTGCATGTGAGAGTGTGTTGTGTGTGCGCACTCATGCATGAAATGCGGTGAGACAGAGTAATTTCTTCTGTCTTACCGGATCGCAGCAATGCGGGCTTAGAAGTGACAGTGTGTGTGTGTGTGTGTGTGTGTGTGTGTGTGTGTGTGTGTGTGTGTGTGTGTGTGAGAGAGACAGCAGGTGTAATAACAGCCTACCACAGTAGCGTAGAAGAACTCATTCTCTCGAACTCATATTCTCTCTTTGTCATCTCTCTTGCTCTCTACATCCTCTCGAGTCCCGTTCCTCCCACCCCCTCTGCCTCCCACTCGCCTCGTTTCACAAACTTTGGTTTTATTTTTACTTTACTATTTTCATCTATTGTTCCATGTGAAAAAATGCAAAGAAAGCTACTGTACAGTACAGTCGCCCCGTGGAGCTCTTTCACAGGGTCTTAAACTGAGAAGGCGTGAAATTTTGACGGTGAGCGTGTATTTGTTTTATTCGGGTTTTTACTGTGCTCTGTCCCGCATGTGTGGAATCAAGTTACGTCCCGTCTTCTATCTCTGTTTTTAGTCACTCCTCTAATTCTTTCACTTTCTCAGAGTACTCCCGAACTTCAGCCTCTTCTCCGGTTTTCGTTGTTTCTCTGTTTCTGTTCTTGTCTCTCCTCTCCCTCCTTCATTATATACTTTTCAAAACTACAGGAGTATTTTACAGAAGCTGAAAATGGCCATGCTTGCAATAAAAAAAAAAATACCGTTATCAAGATCAGAAGTTAATTATTTCAGTATCTCAAGAAAGCATGCTTTGTTATCTCACAGGAGAAATGTGTAATATTTGTAATTTGTACTTTACTGTAATAAAGTGTAAAATGAGCTTGATATATCATCAGGGAGTTGCTAAGTTAAGCTGAAAGACTCGCTTCTTCTCTGACAACAACACTACAGCCACAGTGTTCTCCTTTGAAATTTATATTCCGGCCTGTAACTTGTGTTATTGTTTGCCCGTTTCAGGTAACAAGAGTTAAAATTGATGCAAAATGTTCACAGAAGGAGTAAGTGTCTGTCTGGGTTGTAAAAAATCATTAATAATCTTTTAGAAGGAGTAGATGTGTATAACGGTTATTG
Organism: Lutjanus campechanus; assembly: GCA_027495735.1. Taxonomy (NCBI): domain Eukaryota; kingdom Metazoa; phylum Chordata; class Actinopteri; order Lutjaniformes; family Lutjanidae; genus Lutjanus; species Lutjanus campechanus. The sequence continues at coordinate 6,329 of JAJHUR010099807.1, read as the reverse complement.
AGCAATATGTTAATGGAGTCTGGCAGGCAGTGAGACAGAACTCAATCTTCAGAGTGTGTATTTTTGGAGCAGTGGGCTTTGTTTTGGGGATAATGGGCTTAACTTTACATTGACAGACAAGTGACATTTCTAAACAGCTGATCAGCTTACAATGTAAGCTTGTTTTGGGCAAATTACAATGTTGCGCTCGTCTTGCGCTCCTGCAGTGGTCCTGCTGCCTGCCTGAGCTTCCTCAAGTCTTGGGAGGAGGGAGCAGGGAGCAGGGGGAAACAACTCGTTTCAACCATAGACTGTATCGGATATCAACCTATTTAATATACCGTCTGTGGCTCCAGCTCACTACTTGGACTGCAGTACTCATATTTGGACATGCAATTGTTACATGTTGCTCCTTAAAGATATTCAACCCATTATCACAAGAAAACAAATGGTTGTTTCCTTATATTACTTATAATATTTATCAGAGATCAGGAGTGCCATAGATGCATCTGGACAACTGTAGCAACTGATTTAGGCTGAAAATGTCAGGTTAAGGAGTAGCCATTATTGATCAATGCGCCAGACTCTACTTCAATCAGGCAGAAATTACATTGTGTCTTTCTGTTACAGATAACATTCAAAGTTAGTTTTTTTTTTAAACATAAGTTGAGAAAAAATAATCAGTGTTCTCTGTCTCTGGTGGACAAAGTATCACAGTATAGCAAACACTGTTTCTGAAATGTGAGAAGCTAAAACAGGTCGATAATATCTGCCATACCAAGGTATAAGGCATTCTCTCGTCTGCTGCTGCTGCTGTTTCCTCCCGTCTCACTATTACATTCTCTTAATATCCGTCTCTTCTCTCTCTGCCTGTTTCTTTTCCTAACTTTCGAATTTCATTAGCATTTATCAAAAACAATACTGCAAAAGCAGCATATGAAATGTATATTTTTTAAAACTAGCAAACAAGCTCAAAAGCCTCAGTCTCTCTCTCTCTGTTGTGTAATGGTTTATCTGTCTCTCCCCACACTGACAGACGGACATGGCTCCAGACCCCAAAATAGAGCTGCTCTCATCCCACTCCTATTCACAGATTGGTGTCGGGAGCCAAGAGGATGTCACACACACTGATGCATGCAAACACACACACGCACACGCAAAATGTGAAAGCATACATTTACACATATTCATCCCCAGGAGCTAAGATGTAGCCCTGCACAATCACAACACAACAAAAGAGGCTGCTCCTATCCTCTCACAACAAAACAGAATAAAACAGAAATTTAGCCCTGCCATTTTGTCTCTCGCCTAATTTATCTCCTCCTCATGTCTCTATTGACTCTTTTTACTCTCTTATCATCCTCTTTTACCTTCACCCTCCCCTTTGTCTGCTTTCTTCTCTCCATTATTTCCCCTCTCTCTATCTCTGCCTCCCATCTCTCCATCTCCCTTCAGGGGAGTCCTGCTAATACTGTCTAATTATGCCACAGATTACGCCCGCATTCTCCCTCTTATGGTGAATTATGGAGAAATAAAATAAGTTATCTCAGCTACGCCTTTAATCATGCAAACATCTCCAAAAATTTGATCCATATCCAGAAAGTTTCTTGGCTGAGAGCAGTTGGTGAAAACATATCAAGCTTTAGGGAAATGCAGATGACTCGCTGAATATATATTTTGACTTCTGATAAGCTTCACATATAGAATTCAGATGTCATTAGATCAACAGCAACATATGGTCAGGATACAAAAAGTTTGAATTTATGCATGTGGGTGGTTTTTTTCACTTTTGAAAGAAAGGGTGAGATAGAGCAGCTATTATAAAGCGCATAAATGTACAGTATATGAGCTACTTTTATCTGTATTTAACCGAATCACTAAACAAAACTAGAAGAGTGCACTCAGTAGAGTGCAGATCTCCACCAAGCAACCCAAAAAACTTTATTTGATAGGGGTGGTGTAAAACAAAGAGTTACCATACTCAAGAGAATCTATTTTTTTCTGTAAGATTCATGAATCAACTTTTTAATTCCTGAATCGATTTGGTCCATTAGTTCGATGCTAACACATAATAGGGATTTCCATTTATATTTTATTTACTTTTTACTACTTGAGGAGCTGGAACGGCTAGATGTAGTACTTTTTTCATGCTTTTCATTCATTCTGTTGTGCATTTTGCTTATCACTTTTATCTGCAGTCATGTCCAGAGTTTTGAAAGGAAAGCTTCCAAGTTCAGTTTCATTTATGAGGGATGATCTTATTTAATTTATTATTGTTGTATGGCACCAGCTTGATGAGTAGGAACAGTTAAAGTACAAAGTGTTTACTTCACCACTTTTATATGCACTTTTATATAACAATGATACTGCTGCTGAACTAAAACTCAGAGACTCACTGACATGTGATGGGCATTGTTTTTGGAAAATATACACACTTTTTTCATGAACATAGTTATACAGTCTCCTCCACACTCAATATTTATGGATATTTGTGTATTCTGTCAGCATGTGACCTTTTTGAATTGACCTTTAGCAATACACAGAACGTCCCAAGAGCATCCCACAGCGGACTCAAAATGATGCCATGCATCACAGCGGCCTCCCACCCCATAGAAATTAGCCTCTTTCATCATGGCTAGTGCTCAAGGTCGAAGTATTGGTAAGCACGGCCATTATGGGTCATAAGGAGCCTCAGTTGCACTCTGACAGGCCAATTACCCCATGAGATGTGTAGGAATGTGTTTGCCCAGTGGCTCTTACATCTTTAAAGACTCTGTGCACTCCTCTTTTATCTTTATCAGTGGTGGGATCATTTGTTTGAATATAAGGGTCATTTGGAGGAATAAAGAGTCTGCAGTGTTTATACTGTTGTTAGATGTGAGGCATATTAGTAAAATACTGTGACAGTCAAATCAAGGATGTCTTAATCCAAGACCAAGTCTACTTTTGCAACTTTTCAGAACTGAAGTGCATTAGATTTTGTTTAACCTACATTACTGATTTTTATTGACTATAACTTCTTTTGTCCACCATCTTTTTTATCATTATTTATGCTCAACATTTTGTCACGTAGATGTCAGATAAGACATTTCTTCATACATTTTTTATACTATGGACATCCATCCATGCACCTAAGCCCACCACATATCTCCATAGCAAAATAAATGATGCAGAGGGTATTAATAAACACCACAGTGCCAAAAAATAAATGCAGATAGATCTGATTCCCACCATATATTTGTCTGTCTTTCTGTCTACATGGTAAAACATTTTAAGTTTGTTCAACTGGAAAATGCAAGCTTTGAACTGAACACAGGTTGAGTAATTAGTCAAAGTTGTCTTATAAGTTTTGAAAAATGTAAAACCAACTGAGTTAAGTAAACTTGACAAAACATTGACTCTTGATTAATTTGATACTATGGTCACCATTGTGTTCATTATTATGAAAAGAAACAACCATGGTTTTATTCTAAAATATATCAAACACACAAAGTTGCTGTCAGCTTTAAATCAGAACAGCTCATGTTTATCAGAAATGTCTGAAAATAAAAACTAAATTAACTAATTTAACAAGAGATAAATAAAACTGATGTGGTATATTTACAACAAGTTAACCAGAAGAGATTAGTTGATTCCACTAAATTCCAGTATGAAGTTTTACAGTGTATTCATCCTTTTGGAGTGGAAGTTTTGCTGCAAAGAAAAACTATATGGTAAAGGCTGCAGAATTATAATAGCATTTACAGCTGTGAAACTGCATATTTTACTACCTATATGAAGTTGTTTCAGTGTGATAATGACTACTGACTGACCATGAAATATGCCACAAGGTAAAGACAGATGATTGGATCACAATATGTAATGATATAATAGAAGCAGTATAATCTGAATGGAAATACAGACCAGTTCTCACTGTGTGTCTGACTTCATCAGTTTACACCTTGTGGCAGTGGATAAAGGAGTTTTAATGGTCAGCCAGTAGCCATCTGCTAATCATGACAAATTACTCTCTTGTGACCAATACACAATGCATGCGTGTGTGTGTGTGTGTGTGTGTGTGTGTGTGTGTGTGTGTGTGTGTGTGTGTGTGTGTGTGAGAAAGAGTCAAAGAGAGAGAGACGGTATCATAAAAGAACAACTTTTGAAAAAAATATTAAGCTTATTGCAGGTGTAATGTAAATGTGCGATGTTAAATTGTAATTCTACATCTCGTAAAACAAAGCAGTTTCCCCTCCAGTGAAAAATTTAATCATAGTACTTAAATAATTGTTAACTTTAAAGGAAACAAAATCCATCAAAATTTTATTGTTTTGCAGAGTTCTTGGAAAAATACTGAACTTATATATATCATGTACAGGGAAAGGAACAGTTGATTTACTGAACTGCTAAGGTTTAAAGTGCACATACTGTAGGTCTACCCACAGTCTACCTCCTTCTTTTGCAATTAAATTGCTAGTAGTAGCTCACTGTGAAATATTTGAGCTCACAGTAAATTACTGGCCACCAGTTGCAGGGCTCTGACAGCAAAATACTGTGACATTTTTACACTAAATTACAGCAGTGAGGACTTGAGTCACATGAACTTGAGTCAGACTCAATTTAGTTAATTTCAATTCAAAAGCAGCAAATCATAGCAAATCATAACTAAGGGAAGGTTCAGGGTTCATTTCCTACTTTGTTTGAACCACTCCAGCATCCAATCAAGGTGCAGAGGAGAACCATGACGAACAAACACAATGTTATTGAGCTCCAGTTGGAAAAAATGATACCAAGGATAATTTCATTTGATTACAAAATGATACAAAATATGATTACAGTATGCAAAACATGCATGTCGAATTTCCTTCGACATTTGAAGTTGCACAAAGAACTATAAGTTAAGAATTGTGAAGAGTGCATTATGTCTTGTTTGGACTTGAAACTCAAAGTTCAGGACTTAGGACTCATCAGTCTTAACTTGGAACTTGAAACTTATGTGCAAAGGCTTAGGACTGATTTGAGACTTGCACAACACTGACTTGGTCCATCCTCTGGAAAATAATAGGAAAATGACAGCTTTATACTCAGGTATGCCATCACATTAGTGTAATATAGTCGTATGTTGCTGTAGAATTACAATGATTTACTGTAAATTTAATTGTTTTTAACCTGTCGTAAATGTAAAACATCGCAATATGCCAGTATTGATGATAATTGTGATATTTAATAAATTAAATAGTGATGATAGATGTGTGGCCTTGTGGACCTTTTGTTCAGTTCAGTTCATGTGGTTGCCTTATTACTATCCATTACGTGGAGTGTCATTTATTTGCCAAAAAAGAGCCAAAAATAGAAAAACTAATTCTTGGAATTTATTTTGTAGTTTAATCAGTGGTAGAAGGTAATGATGCACAATTACTTAAGTACTGTCCTTAAGTACAAAATCCAAGGTATGCTGCACTTTACTTGAGTAAGAATGTTGCAACTAAATGGAGTTTGAAATAGTGTGTCCTTGCTATTGAATAAAAGCATAAAAGATGCATAGATGCTTTACATTCTTTTTTCCATCTACACCACTCATTGTCAGGGTAGCATTATTTGGATAGCATTACGGCCCAGTATCATGGCAGTGAGTGAAATTCACAGAGAACAATACAGATTACTGTACATATTTTTAAAACATGTCATCAGATCCAAAGAGTCTTTCTATGAGAGTGCATCACTGAGTAAATGCAACACATACTGTAAAGGCCAAGTGTTGCTGCTGCTGTGGCTCACTGATTGGCAGTATTTGAGTTTAGGTTTCCCAGCAGTGCAAACAGAAACACTGTGGTGAATTTCACAGTGGCCAGCAATGACGGAAGAGTCGCCGTTATTTTGAAGCCGACAACCAAGTAAAATGTTCTGAAACAACACAGTGTTTCAATATCATTAAATTTGTAGTAGGAGTCAACCAGGTAGCTTCTCTGTTTAATGAGCATTATATCTTGATTCAGGGGAACACACTGCATGTGAGATAAGGAAGCCTGAAGCCATGTTTTGATGTCAAAGAGCTCTCTGAGCTAAAAAGTATTTAAACTCAAAACTCGGTCTCTTAATCTCTTCTCACGCTTTCATTCTTAAGCTGTTTTATGTGTACAAACAGCATAAATCAGTCAATATAAATGTGTATTCAGTGCATTAAAGACAATGTACAGTACATTCTGCTACTACAGTATATCCATCATGGTTAAGTGACAGGGTTAGTATTAGTGTTGTAGTACTCGAGATCGGTCTTGGTCTCGAGACCGGTCTCGAGACCATTTTTTGAGGGTCTTGGTCTCGTCTCGGAATCGAAGGCATTTTCACTCGGTCTTGTCTCGGTCTCGGAC
>JAJHUR010099806.1:9266-22723 GCA_027495735.1 Lutjanus campechanus | reverse complement strand
CACACACATTGTCACACAATAAGCACTTGCCCTCTTATTCATACTGCTGTCTCTGTCTCATACTCGTAAACACACACACACACACATGCGCGCACACACGCGGAGCACACTCCAGGGAGTGTGTTGGCATTTCACTACAGCTCATTCTGTCATGACGGCGTTGCGGAGGCTTCCAGACACCTCTCAGACAGATTGGCTTCTCATCTTTAAGACAGCTGATAATGAATTTAAAGCACGGCCCTTGGCTTTGGCATACCTGTGGAAAGCACAATCCCAGACGATGAAAGAGGCAGACAGACACTATGTGCCTTGGCAAGACATCATAGCGGAAATGAAAATAACTTGTGGTAGTGCGAGGGTAAATTGGCAGGTTTCATAAAAGGCAGCCTTTCTCCATCGCGAGGTGCTTCCAAGGAGTGAATGAGATTTGCTTTTCGGCGTTGTCCCGCAGACACCTTGGATCTCTAGAATGACGGCTCAGTTAGAATACACAATATCTGGTTGACTTTTCCATCCACCTTGTGTGTGTTGTGAGAATTTCCAGCGAGAGTCCGTTGTTTGGCTTCATACGTGAGACAATGTCGCCCGGCGATTGCGCCGCCAAAGGCAACGGAGAGTAATTCTTTGCATTTGACTGATATGGAGGCATGTTGATAAGGAGGGATCTCAGGGAAGAGGGCGTGAAATGAAATGAATTCATCAAAATTCTATAATATTCCGAAAGATGTAAAGATGTCTGCGGGTGTTTCTGCAACTACAAAATAATGCCATTTAATGAAAATTATAGGGCTGCAACTAACATTCATTTTTATAGTCAGTATTTTCTTGATTAATGGATTAAAAGTTATTTGTTATAAAGTGTGAAGAAAATGGTGAAAAATCATTTATTGTTCCCCAACGCTTAAGAAGACGTCCTAAAATGTCTTGTTTTACTCACAATCCAAAGATATTCCGTTTACTGTCAGAGATGAGTCAAGAAACCAAATAATATTCACATTTAAGAAGTTGAAATCAGAGAATTTAGACGTTTTTCCTTAAAAGAAATACTCAAACCAATTAATTGGCTATCAAAATAGTTGCAGCTGTAAAAATCTATGAAGCAAACATCTTACTGTCCCACAACTGTGGTCTCAATGTTGAGATATGTAAAATGAGGTAATTCAATTACAAAATGACATTACTTCAGTTGAAATATTTTAATATAAATATTACTTTATCCCATATTAAAAGTCTTGCATACACAACAGGGTGCGCCAAATCAGCTCCGTTTCTGTTTAAATAAACATTCTGCTATGTTTTGTCGGGGCTGAACGCGGCCGTTGTAGCAGATGAATGGATCAAAAACAGGACTTTCACCCAAGAAACTGGCCTTTGTCTCCAGCTGGAAGCTAAATGTCACATTTAACTTGCACTGGCACTTGACTTAGGTAGGTTTATGCAAGAAAAATATGTTGTCAGATTTAGGAAAGAAAACTATTTGGATAGGTTTTGGAACAAAAAAAAACAAAAAAACATCATTTATGTTTAAAACTGACCCTCTCGCAGCATTAGAGAGGCATTATAGCAATCACACAGACACTTTGTCAAGGCAACAAGAACTAGCCAATTACAGCTCAGTAGTAGTGGCCAATCGTTGCACAGTAGGGCAGGACTAGGTGGAACAGTGATGGTCAACAACTGCCACAGTAAAAGTTTTTTTTTTCAAACAGTTCTCATCATGATTGCTCATGAAATCTTAATTACATTTCTAGACATCACAAACATGGATTTAGAGTCTCAGATCACCTGTCTAGTTAACAAGAAGCAAAAATTCCACTTACTTAATTAGCTCATTATGCTAATTACTCAAATGGCCCAACACACAGCTCTGAGCAACCAAGTACAACTTCATCCACAAGGCCTACAGATGACATTTCAATCATAAAAGTACATAGGAACCCATATCAGTGGTTCCAAGAAATTTCCAGTAAACTAATGGTGGAAATCTTTTGGTCCAGTACTGAGCAAAACCACTGCAGCCATCAGCCGTCTGTCATAAAAAAAACATTATCTTTTGTGTGTATGAACGCAACTGACATAGTACTGTCAAATTTTCCACTGAGTAGAGAAAACCATGAAGTCCTGTATTTTTCAAATTATTTTTTATATCGGTATTAACAATAATGTACAAAACTCAACAAAATACATTTAAATAAAAACTAAAAAAGGGGAATTTGTCAAATGAATGTTATTGTAATGTTGAGATAAGAACATTTTGTGTAAGAACAAGTGGTAAAAATCAATTAATTTTTAACATTTTTGAGAGAAAAAAAGGCCCGGAGTTGCAGAAACACCGGTATGCAAGTATGGCAACATTCCAGCATCCAATTTAGTGCCAATTTCTAAAAATGAGCACGCAGGCAGAAATGCACTGTAACTTGTTATGTTAATGAAGTGACTAACAGTTCATTTAATGTGCTCTCCTGATTATTGTGGTTGCATGGGGTTTGTGACACTGTGCACAGCCTCCACCAGCAATTTCAATCATAGCTAGTTGCAGGCTTTTAAATCCCTCGGATTACTCGTATTGCACTTCTGCAGCATTATTTTTCATTTTGCCTCCATTGACTCTTGTATCCAGGTCAGCGACATGCGGGGCCGTCATCAGCGTGTTGTTAAGTTGCTTATTTGGCTGCTCCTAAATGTTTGAAATCAAGCACATAACACAACCACATAAAAAACAAACACCTCATCCTACCATTTATCCTGCAAGTGTTAGGTTTAGAGAGATAAGTGTGTCTACTGAGAGCGCATGATTATGAACAACAGCTGTGTCTTAGCATACAGTATTAACAATAAGAGGCTGTTGCAACCCCCGGCTTTCCAAGTATCTAACAACTGGAACCTAAATGGCAAGTAATTAAGTCTGTCAAACACTTCATAGCATCTAAACCAACTAATCATCGGGGAAAGAGTAAACCTAATCCCCTGATATAGGACAAGTTTTCTAGACGATGGACTCAAGTAACACAGAGCTTTCAGTAAGAGTGTATATTTGGACAACACTTAATGAAAATGCCTGCAGGGCAGTGGTATTAAACATGACATTGAATCTTCCAGCCCCTCACCGGAAAAATGTGTGTGTTGGCCACAAGTGCAAGCAGCTTATTCTGACTGATGTGTGTGTTTATTGTTAGGCAGCTCCCCATAGTGGATGTAGTAAAGATGACAGGAAGTAAAGGAAGCGAGAAAGTCCCCGTTTGGAAGAGGTGGGGTGCGTGGATGCCTCAAACAACAAAAAGTAAATGTAGCTTCAAAATTATGTTATGGATGTGACTGTTGTGTCACTTCCGTTGCGCGAGTTAAGTCAATTCTGTCATGTGATATACATAACCATTTTTTACTAAACCTAACCAAGTAGTTTTATTGCCTGAACCTAACCAAACTGCAACCATTTTCCAACCTTCACTATGTGTGTCATGTGATTTATGTCGTGACATGAGTGACGTCACTTTCGTCACGTGACATATGTAACAGTTATTTGTAGGGATGTTCCTGGCGACTACTTTCCCTGTCGAATAAACGAAAAATTTAATTTAGACTAGTTGATTGGTCAAACAGTAAGAAAACACTCAGAAAGCAGTTAAAATTGAGCACAGTTTATTAATTCATAATGTTAAACATTGTCTGAGAACATACTGTGTGTATTAAGAGCCATTTGAAGCTGTTAATCACAGTCAACAATCGCCAAATCGTATTTAAAATGCCTCTGAAATGCGTGACACTTGCGTGCACTGTGCAACACAAACATTATGCATTAACTTACAAAACATGGCAACAAGTCACTAAGGGCTTCAACTTTTCAGACTTAAGAGGATCACAGTTTCTGACTAACGTTAGCGGTGCTAGCATCAGTCTGTGCTGAATGTGGTCACATGTTGCTCCAGTCGAGTGATTTTATACCAGTTTATTCTGTCACAGTCTACATTCAACATTATTTCCATTTTCTAGATTAAAACACTGCCAAACTGTGCTGGTTTTACGAGCTGTCATCTGTCCGACTTTGCTGATATAAACATCCGGGGTTGTCTGGGCCATCGGGGCATACACGCTTACGGTGTATGGCGAGAGGGGCTGCTGTCTGATGGGGCTGCAGCCCTGACTAGTGGCAGGTGGCTGCTCAACACCTTAGAGGCAACAGTTAACTGACATTGTGCATGAATAAAATATTGATTATTATTAATAGTTTAACCGACTAGTATTTCCCTAGCGAGCATGGCGATGTTTAATCGTATAGTTGACTTATCGCGCACATCCCAAGTTATTTTAATGCAAACCATGATCTTTTCCTAACCCTAACCAAGTAGTTTTTGCAAAAACTGCAACCGTTTAACAAGGTAAACCACATGTGTGATGCCATGTGAGTTGTGTCACATGATCTATGTAGCATAGTTAAGGTCATGGCTGGTACTCTCTACTGGTCATGTATGTTGTTTTGGGAGTAATTGAATCAATCTATTCTGGCGTTTAGGTATGAGGATGTGTGTGGAATTTTCACATTCATTGACTTTACATACTCATGATGAGACTTTTCATTGTTGGCAGCCACTGTGGTGACTGTAGAGCAAGCGGTTTGCTCAGAGGTGCAACGAGACTACATAATGAGTGCTTGTCTTCCAGATATTTGGGGCAGAAAATTCAAAACCAGCACCCACCAGGTCTTCTGAATGATGTGCCTTCAATACTTACCCCCAGCACAAAAACAGTCTGCAGCCGAGGATTGAGACGCGACCGCACATCTAACAGCTCTCTTCAACTAATTAAAATCATCAGTGGCAGTCGGTCATCCGTCAGCCGGAGTGGCTCAATCAATGAGCCTGCTCTCTTCATCCCAATTTTCAAGACGAGCATCAGTTGGCCTAATTGGAGCTAACTTCAGAAAAATCAGGGGTTTGGTGAAAAGCTTCAATTAAGGCAGACCTGAGCAAAATGCGACCCAGGGACTGGATCAGGCCCACTGGGAGGTTCCATGTGGCCCGCAAAGGACATCACGAGCACTTGGAAGTATTACAGTTAAAATCTAACAAGGACAGTTAATATCATTTTGCTTACCGTTAAAAGATAGAAGCCGTATCTTTCATTCAGTGCTGTGCAGCCATGTTGTTTACATTGTTCTTTTTTTAATGTTGCTGATATTAATATATGAACTGTTACCCTTAAATTCCATTATATGGCAATTCAGAAAGTACATCAGTGTGTAAAGCAGCTTTTAGCTCATATGCTCAGTGTGTGGTCCACTAAAAATGTGTGTTGCACTATGAAATAAGACATCAGACATCTTATGATTGTTTTTTTTCTTTAATTAGAGAAGTAAGTGAGTAAGGCAAAAATGAATATGTCTTCTTTGGTTCCATTGAAGTTTAACACAGCCACTGAGATTATTTCACCCCCTGACTAATGGTTGTACAGCAAAAACTCTGCTCATGGTACATTAACGTTGACAGTTTATAGTTCTTTCTGAATAATTTCCATAAGGGGATTGTGGAAGAGGGGTGAATTTTATGTTACGATTTAAAAAATATTAAAATTAGGTTTCCTCAATAGCTCAACTTTTACTACTTTTAATTATTTGATTCAGCTCCATAAAGAATAGATGTGATTTGTAGAAAAGTGTTTCAAGTGCTCCGAGTAGTGTAACGTATAGAGAAGTGAATTGTCTCAACTATGACTGACCTGAAATTTGTGGAAAAATGTGTGACAGATAACTTGCTGCTTAATTAGTTCAAAGAAAGTTTAATAACTTGTTGCGTTTGTTACCCTTTAAATCTAATAGTCAGCTTCATGTTCAGCTTGTAGTACAGTACACTCTTAGAAATAAAGGTGCTGACTAGAACCATAAAGGGTTCTTGGCTTGTCACCATAGGAGAACCCTCTTTGGCTCCTGGTAGAATGACTTATAAAGAGTTAGAACCCATTCAGAGGGTTCTACCTTGAACCCAGCATTAAGGGTTATGCCAAGAAACATCTGCGAAAGATTTTACTCAGAACCCCCTGTGAGAAGTTCTACAGAGAACCCTTCTATGGTGTAATAGTCCACCCAGAAGCCTCTCTGGGGGTTCTATGTAGTATCTTTTCACCTTCTCAGGGTGCTAACAATCCTGGCATATAGCCCAGGATTTCATTGGAGAACCACCTGCAGGATATTGTACCGAGAACATTTTTATAGTACAAGGGTTCTTATCTAGAACCCACCCAGGGGGTCTACTGAGAACCTTTTAATATTCCAAGGGTTTTATCGAAAACCCGCCCAGGTTGTTCTACCAAGAAACTTTTTATATTCCAAGGGTTTTATCCAGAACCTACCAGGGGTTTCTACAGAGAACCTTTCTTTATTCCAAGTGATTCATCAAGAACCCACCAAGGGGGTCTACTGAGAACCTTTTTATATTCCGAGGGATTTATCAAGAACCCACCCAGCAAGTCTACTGAGAACCTTTTTATATTCAAAGGGTTTTATCTCGAACCCACTCAGGGCTTTCTGCCGAGAACCCTTTTATATTCTTAGGGTTGTCTAACCCTTTTATATCGTAAGGGTTATCTAGAACCCACCCAGGGGTTTCTACTGAGTTACTACACCCCCGCAGCACTTTCTTTGAAAAAGGGTTCAAGGGTTCTTTGGATGAAAATGTCTCTTAATGGGACCCTTAGTCTTACAAAGAACCCTTGACAAACCCTTTCTTCAAAAAAACATTCTTCAGAAGAAAAGGGTTGTAGGTAGAACCTCAGCCCTTCAGGAAGAACCCTTTTGGAGCCCTTACTTCTAAGAGTGTAGAGAGACTAAAGGGAAAAGCAGAATTGGTTTGAGTGGAAACTTCAGACAGACAAAACGCGACAGTTACTTAGTCAAAGAAAGCAAAAAACCAACATCAATATATCGGAGTGGAGAGAGTCAAAGAGAGATTTAAATGAGATTTCCATGGGATGAAAGGCAGCCCGCAGATAATGAAGTGCCCTCTTTGACCAGTGGCCAAAATAAAAAGGGACACAAAGGCACATGCACTCTCTCCCCGACACACACACACACACTGTAAGAAGACTAGACCCATAAACAAGCATACACCATTATCAAGTGGATACTGGCTTTTACACACTAATCCCAGTCAAATCCCTTTGGAAAGCAATGAGACTGGCACCATCTCATACACAGCCGCGGAGTGCGCGTACGTGTGCGACCGTGCGCCTGTGTGGGATAAAGCGGCAAAGTGATCATGCAGAGTGTAAATCCCAGAGTTGAGTGTTAACCATCCCCGAGGTTGTGTTAGTCTGTTGGAACAGCATTTCACAAACTCCTGGGAACCAAAAGCAGTAAATTTAGTCTGTCCCTCGGGAGGGTGAGGGAGGGAGGGAGGGAGGGAGAAGCATGTGGTGGGGGCTGGTGAGCCTCTGAAAGCATACAGCTCAATTGTGAAGTGAGGAGACACTAGAAAATAGCCTGCCACCCACACTTTGTAGTCCGCACTGTGCCATTTTAGAACAGGGTGCCTCGAACATCTCTTTTAGCCTGAGACTAAAGTGGAGCATAATACGGCCAATTTAATCCTGTTCACCAAAACATTCAGTCTATGAGCTTGTGTCTGGACATGTCAGCAAGATACCCAATGAAATAGGTGCAGTCGGAGCCCCAAATAATGAAAAGCAATGCGTACTTGGAGGAATGCTAAATGGCTGTTGAAGATAATAAAAGTAATTATGGCAACCAATCATGTTGAAAATGATATAGCACATAAGAAAAGACATTGTACCTTTCTTCCCTCAAGCTTAGGGCTGCTCCGATTCTATAGGACTATTTGATGAAATGAGAAGCAAATTAAACGAGTGGCAACTGGGGGAGGGAATGAAGTTAATGTAAATGGATAAAGCGGAGGGAGAGACGCAGAAAACCGAAGTAAAATACAAAAGTTTTCAGGTTAAAGAGGGCCAGCGGTGCCGTGGAAACACGCAGAGAGGAAAGGGGAATGAGAGGGAGGAGAGGAACAAGGGAGGAGATGGATGTATAAAAAGCCGGTCCTGTCTGCTTGTGCCGCTCCCCCCCACACCCCACCCCCTCCTTCGCCCTCCCCCCCAGAGGATGGTGTGATGGGGTAGAGATGAAAGAGAGACTTTGAAGAAGGAGCGATCCATCCCTCACTCCCTCGAAGGAGGAGGAGAGGGATCAGAGCAGAGGCCCCTGACACAGCAAGAGATGTCAAGATACACGCACACACGCGGCACTTTTCACATTATGCACTTGACTTCTTTTAGAAGTACTTTGGAAGGTGACTTTACAGTCCATTTTATTTTGCTTTGAGCGCTGCTTTCTGAAACTGACCATATGGGCTATCTTTTTTTTTGCCTGCACTTTCTCAGTGCTGACAGCACTAAACTGCTCAGTCATCTCTACTTACTCCTGGATGGAAACTAAAGCTAAGGTCTTTTGCTAAAGTTGCAATATTCTTTTCTTCCCCTATGAGTTAGAAAATACTTGACTTGGCTGTGGCTCAGGAGGTAGAGCAGGGCGTCCGCTGATCAAAACATGACACTGAACCCGGCGGTCAAGCCAGTACCTGGCACACGGTAGGGCTGAGTATCGGAACTCAATACTTTAAATGTATCGACCAAAATGACCCAAGACCAAGCAGAATCAAAACTTCTCCAGTTCAAGGATACCTGCATTCAGTTCATTGACTGTTTGGTTTTGCTCAGAGCCAATCACTGCAAACATTCGTCAATTTAATGCCACGTATGATTGACCCACTAGTGCAGGTACAGGTAACAGCTACATACAGTCTGGTGAAGTCAAGTGTGGTGTATTTGAAGGAACTGGCAGTTCAGTGTCCCACCAAAAAGTTGGAAAATATGGAAATTTAAAACAGCATTGAATGAACCACTCTACTGGCATTGGTATCGCTTGGGTGTACTGGTATTTTTTTAAACGATACCCAGCCTTAATGGTCAGGCTGGTGCTTGAATGGGTGATTCAGAGGCAAATTGCAAAGCGCTTTGGATGGAATCTATATATGGATATGCATTGTAAATGCAGCCATTTACCATTTAGATAGGGTAAGACAGTGCAAACACACTTTCTCCATTGCGTTTGTATTAAGGCTACACATTCATGTCTGACTCCGCTCTCAGAGATGAGGAGAGATCAAAGGATGATGGGTGAGCAGATTGTTCTGGACAGAGGACAGTCTTTTGTTTCTAGCCTGAGCACAATTTCTGGAATTTGTCTTCATTTTAATAATCTTAGCCTGGAATGGACCGACTAATTTGAATTAGTCTGGGATCTCTTCGTTCGTTTTTGGTTTCCAAAGAGCAAAGACCAAAGTTCAGCTCGATGTAATTGAATAGACATACAACCAATCACAGCAATGAAGCATATGCTGTGTGTAGGAACAAATGCAAATTGGGGTGGTGCTTGGTCCACTTTCATGTAGGTGGTGTGGCCAGTAGCTCCTTCAAACTTTTGGGTGTTTTTGACCTTATTGCTGAAACACACATCACCTATGACAGAAATACACTGGTAGGCATTGGAAAATTAAGCTTGGGGGTTGGATTAAAGACCAGCGGACCTAGAGACGATCAACAGTGCAGTCAGCATTTATCAACCACCAAGACTTTGGAAGGACGAGGGGAGGAAGACTCTAATATTACATTAATGATGCTTCATGCACAGGCAAAGTCACAGTTTATGGACAATGCAGTGACAGATTTGACCGCCTGATCTGACATTTCCGGGCCTATGAGGATCCCCTGCTAGACGTCGTATTAAACCCAAGCCACATAAAAAAGAAAATGGTGGTGATTTGCCTCACCAGATCCAGGGTGGGTGAAAACGTCTCTGATCAGACCTGGCCAGGTGTATCTGCCATAGCAAATGAAACATGGGCCCACAGGTTCGTCTGGTTCCTATGTTAAATCTTTGCTATATTCATCCAGAAAAGTTTTGTTGACCATTTATCCCTCTTTGTGATGAATAACCTACTCCTTGTATATGAACAGTCACACCTCAGAGCGTTGAGGAACCACAGTCTTTGAATACAGATGACTGCTTAGGACTTCTTTCACCGGGGATGAGTGTCTGGAAATGCAGGAGGTAAAGAACAAAGGGAAAGAAGGATTAAGCTTGTGCTTTTTACACAATCAGCTTGCGGCAGCTTTTGTGGCAAGTTTAACAAGTTGACAAGATAAGAGAGCTTGGTGAAGTGTGAGACAGAGGGACCCGCTGTATCTCAAACGCAGTTATTTGGGGTAAAGCGCCAAATCAGTAAGCTTGACTGGTTTAATGACTTGTCATGAATTTAATTTGCTGGATAAGACAAAACAAACAAAAATGTACGAGATTTACATATGATGACAGCATTTAATCCATATCATCCACCCTATTGGATAAAGTTTTGGGAGGCCAGATTCATCAGTCCGGACGATGGAGGATCACAACAGTTGAACAAGACCCTCATTTGCAAAAGCGGACTTCGGCTGTAGCAGGGGGTGCCAGCGTTATGTGGTGGGCTCATAAGTCTTGATGCATTAATGGTGAAACAGTTCGAGTCCCTGGCTTATTCAAAAAATTGTTTCATAATGTGACAAAAATTACAAACCCTCTGTAATTAAAACACACACTACTATTAACTAACAATTTAGAGGCATGTAGGCCAACTAATTTTCGAGCATGTTAGGCACTTGATGTGTCCCTTGCATTTTTTCCACTTGAAAGGCACCCTAGAGGGCACTTTATCACGATTAGCCCACTAAAATGGCACCCTAGAGGGAACTCACCACACTTTGCCCACTGGAAGGGCCCCCAGAGGGTACTTTATCCCATTGTCTTGGACTTTGGGCCACCCTAGAGTGAACTTTATCATGTTCTATTTACCACAGGGGCATCAAAGTGGGCACTTTTGCCCTGCTTTTTTGAACATGGGGGAAAAGAAGGGGAGGTGGCCAGATGTATCTGCCAGAGCAAATGAAACATGAGCCCGCAGGTCTGTCTGGTTCCTACGTTAAATCTTTGCTATATTCATCCAGAAAAGTTTTGTTGACCATTTATCCCTCTTGGTGATAAATAACCTGCTCTCTGTATATGAACAGTCACACCTCAGAGCGTCGTGGAACCAGTCTTTGAATACAGATACACCCTGGAGGGAACTTTTATCATATTTTATTTAGTGTTGGGACATCCAAGAGGGCACTTTTGTACTGTTTTATTGAATGTGGTAGCAAAGAATATGTATCTATAAGAAAAGATGAGTTGAACGAAGCCTTTTTCTAGAGTAGTCAGTTCCGACTGTCTCCAAACACAACAAATACTTCCAAATCTCTGTTTCTCCAAATAGCTCAATCTTTTTATGCCTCCGACATCATAAACGTCCTTTTCAATCTTTCAGTCAGTTTGTCTCCCAGCTTGTGAATCCCTCCAATCATCCAGCCACCCATCCAAAAATCTAGCCATTGATTTCATTTTCGGCTCATCCCTTTTTATGCCTGGCTCTCTTAATGTCTCTGTCATTTTGTGCTGTCAGCATTGAGCTCTCTCCTATTGATTTGGCCATGGACACTCTATCATGCATAGCCTTTCTCTGCTGTTGTCACTGATTGAGAAAATTTCAGATCTATACATTCATGATTTCATCTTTTAACTTCGAGTCAATGATCAGTCAGTCCATTCAAACATCTATTCAAACATATGCAGTCATTTTCATCCAGTCTAAATTACTTAGCCTTTTCCCTTCATTTGAAGACCTTAGTATTCACACTCACACTATTCACAGTGGCAGTCAGATTTTTTGCTGTGCATACAGCAGTGATGATATGGTAAGATGTAAAATTCCAAGGTAAGCCAATTTTTTAATTGCTGTGAAATGTCACCAGAAAAAGAAAAGAAAAGAAAAACCTGCGGGATCACCCAAGAGGGCCTGCGAACACAAAGGGTTGATGGATAAGGCTGAAATTAAGGAAAATATAATTTTAAGTGCATTTAATTAAATCTGAATAACATTAAATTAGATCTAGATCCAGAATTAAATGGGATTTGATATCTCCGTTGCTCGTTACAAGACGATGGGTGGCCCACTGATCAGAGAGATTGTTTTCAGACGATTTATGTTCAAGGTCCTGTGCTCGCGGACATCAACCCCTCTGTCATGTTCATCAACAAGACTCTGACCTCTGACCTTTCAATGAAGGAAAGCAGAAGAATTCCCTCATGGGAGTAATTATCACTGGAGCTGTTCCATGTGAAATATCCCCAAAATTAATCCTTACCTCATTAATATAGAGAAACTAATACATTCACTATAAATAACTGAAACCATTACTGAGATGCCTGGAAACCACATTGTAATTCATAATGTGCAGTGCATGCTCAGACTTTCTTGCAAATCCAGAGAATTGCTTTACAGCACAAAGGTATATTGCCACATGATACAGAAGAGAAACACTCTTGCTAATGGTATCATGAAAAGGGTTCATTTGAACCTGTTCATTAATTTGTGAGTCAAAGTTTGTGTTGGCTCAAGAGTTGTGACATATGCTGTTTTTGTTGCAGCCAATGAATATGGGGCCAATAAAAGACATATATGACAATGATTAGAGTATGTGTGTGTATGAGACCATTAGTGACAGGTGTACCAGACCTTAAGTATGTTACACAAGTTACATGACATCAAATATGTGGTCAATGTAAAACAGAAGCACTTTTGTTTGGGTTTAGGCATGCTGAACTTCTTGGTTAGGTTCAGGAAAAGTAACATCATGTACTGTAATCTAACATGTAACATCACTTATCTAACGTTATTGTAACGCAACTTAGCATAGCGTAAAATAATGTGATGTAACATCATGAACCACAACATAACATCGCTTAACGTAACATCACGTGAGGTAAAATCACTTATGTAACATAACTTATGTAACGCAACATAATGTAACATCATGTACCACAACATAACATCACGTAAGGTAACATCACTTATGTAACATAACGTAACGTCCATCACCTACCACAACATAGCATCATGTGAGGTAACATCACGTAAAGTAACATCACTTATGTAACATAACATAACGTACATGACGTACCACAACATAGCATCATGTGAGGTAACATCACATACAGTAAGGTAACATCACCTATGTAACGTAATGTAACATCATGTAATGTAATGTAACATAATGTAACATAATTCAGCGTAGTTAAAACTTTAAAACTTTTTTTTGCTCTTTATCCTACATCACCCAACTTCCTCCTTTGCTCCTGTCATGATTACTACGCCCACTAGGGGTCACTGCCTAAGAATAAATGTTAATACAGGTTGTATTAGCTGCTTGTACAGATGACTTATATGTCCATTTTTCTGGTGAGACCACCCTGCAAAATACAACTTCTCCAGTTTCATTTTATAATAATAATCAGTGTTGTCCATTAAAATATGACTTAG
>JAJHUR010099805.1:0-10504 GCA_027495735.1 Lutjanus campechanus | reverse complement strand
GGAAAAGAGACAGCACACACACACACACACAGACACACACACACACACACACAGGCAAAGCAAGTCATCACCCTTGGAACAAGAACCTAATTTTAGAGTAAGCTGGGTTTTCAAAACAAAAGACCCAGACAGTAACAGGAGCTTATCAGGGGGGCTCTAGAATATACTGGATTTTCAAAATAAAAGCCCATAAAGGTGACTTAAAAATAAAATGACTCCACCTACAGTCTGGCTTTTCATGCAGACGTTTGGGTTCAGCTCCCGGCTCCATTCAGCAATGCTGCTCAACTCTGTCAGCTATTCAGCAGCCAGCATTCACACCACAATTTCCCAAGAAATTGCATTCTTTCGTTTTTAAGCCGCATTCGAAAATTTTCACCTTCGGTTTACCACATTTAAAGACATATTCCTGCCAGCTTCCTTCCTTTTCATTTAAATGTTTCAACTTCTTGATTTCTGTATTTTTTTGGTCAAGGATGAAGAGTAGAAATATTAACAGGCCCCTTGGGTCACAGTGAGGTGAAACAAAACTCATCTTACAAGAACTCTGCTCTAATCACTTTAAAATGTAACACAAAGCTGGTTACAAACCAAGATCCTATATTAGACCACTTAATCCTGTGCATTCTTGGTACTTCATTCAAGTTTATAGTGTAGGATAAAATTGGTCTGCAATGTCTACTCACCTTCATATGTTGTATTTAATGTTATGGCACCCATACACTGGGCTTATTCCAAGAAGTTTACCAAATACACTTGCACCTTTGGATTTACTTGACAAAAAAATATCGTTTTAGATAAAGTGATAAATCTCTCAAACTAGTGTAAAACAAAGTGTAATGTGAAAGGTGTCACTCGTAGTGATAAACTCCAGAGAATTATCACCCTGGTGTGGAGTTCCCTTCAGATCTAAGGAGCGTTTCAGCGTCTTTCAGCTAAGTGTTTTGGTTTTATGACCCGCAAGTTTACTTTAATCCCACAGTCTCATTTTTAGCCACAGCAGGCAGCTGTTTTCAGTGAAACAAACCCACTGCCCATGTAGCAAATGGCAGACAATGTTCACGACTAGCTGGTGAACATATAGAGGAGCATTTAGCAGCTGAAGAGCCAAACATTCTCCTCAGAAGTTAGTGATAGTTCGAAAGCAAAACAGAACTAAAACAAGTATGAACTGTATGCTTTAAAACTTCAGGCAACAGATGATAAAATATCATGTTGTGTTTATAGCTTGTTTCCACAGCCAACAAAAAAATGACTGCAGGTTTGAAGACCTTTACTGAAAAATACGAAGATCTTAAGCGCAAGGAAGCAAAATTTGATGCCTCCTTATGTTCAAAGAGTTCTAATCTTGCAAAATTTGCATGGTATCACAAAGCAACGCTTTTGTTGACAGATGATACACTTGCAATGGAGGGCAGGTTTCATAGAGACCTCTGGGAAAAGACAAGTTTGGACTAGGACAGGGCACATTCTCCATGGGTGAATCACTTGTCTTTGGAGAAACGTCTCCCTGTGAGGATTTGACGCTCAGGTCTAAAAGGTCATGAAGCTGATTGTGAGAGGTCTGACAGCAACACATTAGCCATTAGTCTGATTCAGAGGTTGAAACAACATCACTACAGGCTGCCACACATGTATAGAGTCAGGTCACTCAAGCGGGGAAGGGGAGTATTGCCACAATACACTTTCTGAAACCACGGTTCAGGTTTTCTAGGTGGGTCTTTTAAGTGCTTCACTTGGCTCAGTACCTAAAGGAAACGAGAAAGTCAGGGAAATTTAACCTGTGTTATTTTCAGTGATTTAGCATACTGACCTAAAGCAAAATTGCTCATATCAATCCTGTTTTTTAATCATGTAGTCACGTAAATTAGGGCTTTTTAACAAAGATTTTCTCCACCACATTCCAGATTTTTATTAATCTCCTGTCCGATCCAAACCATTAAAATCTACAGACTGCACATGGGGACTCAAATCCCCGACCAAAACCCAACCACCCAGTGGATTGCAGAAGATACAGAGTAATGAGCAGCTAACAACTGATGTAATATAAAAGGCATCTAAAACAGCAGAGAAAAGCCCCGTGGATGAGTTCTTACCCCACCCCTGAACCTGACCTTTCCTGCTAGTAAAGGCAATATCCTGTGGTTGATCTCTTCGTCTCCCTCAACCAACAGAAAACAGATGTGGAGCTCATGGCCTACACAGTCCTGGGCAGGGAGGAATCTACACGGATGCATTTTTTTTTTTTTTTTTTTTTTTTTTTTTTTTTTGTCTTCAGAGAATCAAATAACTACAGTGAATGAGCACGCACTGATGCAAGGGTACAGAATAAACTTACAAATGAAGAGATTTCAAACAGGTGTATGTGTACAGGAGGATGTGTGAACAGTTGGTTAAAAACTTAGTCAAGCGTAAAAAAAAAAAGAAAGGATAACAACTTTGATGATCAGTTAGGCCTATTCTTTGAGGTCAGTTATTGAGCAACAAGAATGAATCTTGATGAGGGTATGCTACAGGTTGAGCTAAATGTTAATGCTAGCATGGGATAATGCTCATGTCACCATCTTTGTTTATGTTTTAGGTTGCTAATATTGGCTAATTACCACCAAACAACAAATATATTTGAAAGTGGGGGCGTTGCTATTACTCTTACATGGCTGTACGCAAGCATCTCTATGATGCTACGCT
The DNA here is from genome assembly GCA_027495735.1 of Lutjanus campechanus. NCBI lineage: Eukaryota > Metazoa > Chordata > Actinopteri > Lutjaniformes > Lutjanidae > Lutjanus > Lutjanus campechanus. Next base: position 7,816 of record JAJHUR010099805.1, on the reverse strand, counting down.
TATCCATAGCAATGGGTTAAGTTAAATGGTAATGTTAGCATGAGATAATGCAATTTCTCCATTGTGGGACTAATAAAGACATTTCTAATAATTATTCTAATCATATGTGAAACTGAGGGGAATGCTATTAGTTTTGCAGGTATTTGTTCATAACCTAAAGTATTGGACAAAATGAAATGTTGCAGAGACAATTCACTAAAAACATAAACGTTGTCCTCATGGTGGGACTAGAGAAAATTTCACAGGATCTCCAAAGTCAGTGGGCTTTAAACTCTGGGATTCATGAAGCTGTGTGCAAAATTTTATGCCAATGTTTCACCAATCCAAAACATTGATATCTGACATCCTGATGTGCTTACGAATGGCTTGGACAAATTCTGTTGACTTGACTTTAACAGGCAGATTCCATGATAATTAGAGGCCGACATTATTGGCCCAGCACGGCTGTAATGGTCTATATTGGTATTGGATATATGTTGTACGATAATCTTTCACAGAACATGGCACCGATTGTTTTTATTTATTTTTATTAGCAGCTTTGTATGTATATTTGATCCTTTTTCATAATTCAAGTTGTTCTATTGGTGTTTTATCGATAGTTATCTGTAATTATTAAAAAAAAATACTAATACCTACTAATACTATGTAACTAGTATTAATATTAATACTAATACTAAAACCCAAAAATCCAGAATTGGTCAAGCCCTGTTGATTACAACAGTAGATAAACAATCCGGAGTTGAAACTGTAGTGTTTTTATTGTTGACATATCACAGCTGAATTAACATAAAAGTGACCCTGTAAACATGTAATGGAGGTGTGTCTTTGTGTGTGTGTGTGTGTGTGTGTGTGTGTGTGTGTGTGTGTGTGTGTGTGTGTGTGTGTGTGTAAAAGTCACAGCTGTCACCAGTGCCACATTGCACACTGCTGCGTTGAGCCGCTTCCTCTCTGAAGCATTTGGACTGGGTCGTTCATCCTAAATGTGTTGTTAGCACTCACTCTCGACTGATTCAGCTGTCAATAGCCTCAGCAACTACTTAAGCAAGACTGGCTGTGTGTGTGTGTGTGTGTGCACGTGTGTGTGTTTGTGTGTGTTCCTGTGCAGAACCACAGTGGATATGCGTACTAGCCGGAGTGTAAAGATTTGGCCAAATCAAAGTTGGCATTTCCTACACTCAGGTTTCACTGCGGTGCAACTTCCACATTGTTGCGGTGAGTTCAGCGCTCCAGGAGTAGTGCTCGTGATGGTTGATGGTCTGTGTCTGTGGTCGTACGTCGCCGGCTTATACGAGTCAGCTGCTGCTATGTCCAATCACATCTCAGGCCTTTGGTGACAGGAGGGGGACTTCCCTTGAAGTCTGGGGGGATGTCAGCGTGTGTGTGTGTGTGTTAGTGCTGGCTCGAGCAGCTGTCAGAGCATGTAACCAGGTGAGATCTTGTGGTAAGTGTAACTAAATACCTTTGAAAATGCTTCTCTTTTTTTTCAGCATTTCAGTTGTCTGTCTACACTAAGCCGCCATTTTTCTCGTCCTAAAACAGAGCTTTTCGGCCTCTGTGTCGGATACATTTTGAAACACAAGCCTTCTCAGATGGATTGATGGCTATGGAGCGGTTTAAGTTAGGGAAGACAACAATGTGCCACCTCTGACCCTCTAGAATTAGCATAAGGGTTAACCCACTCTGTGATCACAATATAACTGATCACACTATGCAGGTGTTATCATTAACCTGTATTTCGGTTCATTTTGTGATAAATACCACAATGTGGTCATAAAATTGAGGTTTGATCAACCTCTGAGTGCAGCAGCGTGGGAAACACGGTTCACCTGGTTCACAGCTCAAGATCAGTCATATTAAAACAAATTAATGATGGAGATGGGTTTGGCTTTTTTGGGGGAGGGGGGCATATTTAGGAAATTATTATTATTAAATATTATTACACAAGAAATAAATTGATTAATCAAGTATTAATCAATTCTTAAATTTATGACCAACTATTCTGATAATCGCTTAATCGGTTAAAGTAATTTTTTTAAGTAAAGAAAGTCACACTTGTGATTTCAGCTTCTTAAAAGTGAATTTCTTTACTTCTTTGTGACAGTAAACTGAATACCCTTGGGTTGTGGACAAAACAAGACATTTAGGACATCATCTTAGTCTTTGGGAAGCACTGAGTGTCATTTTTTAGCATTTTCTGACATTTTATGAAGCAAATTGACAATGAGCATAATTGTCAGCTGCAACTCTATAGCAAATAGCACCATGTGGCAATCCGAATCACACACAAGGGCCCCGCTAACTACCTTTTATGCGCAAAAACAGCAGTGCACCCCTTTAATTGTATGTTCTGATGTCGCTGGTTTTGGTGTAGACTCAGTTAGTCTTAAGTTAACCAGAAACATGTGGCTCGAGGTAATATTATGAAATCAATCAGCAGCTGCTTTAAAACTACTTCTACATACAAGGATCAGATAAATGTTTATGCAACTTGCAACACGGAACTTTAAACCTGCAGTTCTGTACTTTCCTTTATTACTAGAAAACATACGTACAGAGCTCCACAATGAGAGTAAGAACGACGTGTCAGTAGATTTTCTGCTGTCTTCGCCATTTTTTGTCCCTGGAACGCTTCGCTACACTACGACCACCTGTTGACACCACAGAGTTCACTCTGAGAGCAGCCTGACATCACCGAATCTTGCGCGTGAAACAGCCGAGCGAAGATGGCCCTGCACGTAACTAAACTCATCCCACTTTCTCTCTGATGAGCTGATTACAAAACATGAGCAAACCATCAGTTTGGTCCCAAGCCAGAGGCAGAGAAGGAGAGAAAGGAGAGAGATGTTGATGGCTGCAGCAGACATGTTGTGATGGAGGAGGAGGAGGAGGAGGGGAAGGTCGCGGAGCTCGTTGCTAAAGACAACCACATGTCTTTATATCCAAGCTCAGCTCCGATTCTCTGTCTCTCGTCTCCAGCTTCTATCTGAGAGGAGACAGTGGCCTGGCACGGAGTCAGCGCGATTTGAATCTAATATCTCCCGTCATATGGAAACGTAAGAAAGAAAAGGAGTCCAACCGCCCTGCCCTTGAGGCTGCGTCCACTTTATAGCTATGGGAGGGCCTATAGCGTAAATCATAACTTACAAACTCCTCGCCCTCTTCCCTCCCCTCAACACAAACCCCAAAGTTGGAAACACAAACACATCCCACTCCCCTCTCCTCCCTCTTTCTCTGTATGTTGTTGTCAGTGGCCTCTGCGCAGACCCCGGTCTCTGCCTCTGCATCAGATTAGGGCCTGCGGCAAACATCGCAGACAATACGCCATTGTCTGCGAGTCTGTGTCAGTCTATCTCAATAGCTCGCAGTCACACAGAAAAGCCTGTTTGGTGTTTGATGAGGAAGTGATAATGACACAGTGAGGGGAAATCATGATCCTTCTCCACTAACAGCTGATCATCTTTTTACGACAGCCAGCCAGGAGGTAATTTAGCAGAGGATGGAGCGAGGAAAGCTCTCAGCTCACACCAAAACTATCTAGATGGAGAAATAGCACTTCAGGTATAAGAGGAAAAATTTCCGAACTGTCCCTTTTAACTGCAGACGAAGCAGCAGCACAAGACCTCAACTGGCTCCAGTATCTCCAAAAGGGAGGGAGGCTTCAACAGACTGAGTTCTGTATACAGAGTACCGTGTGTGTGATGCATGATGTGTCATCAGCAGCACAGTTCACAGATCTTCCCATCACCTCTTCACACACTCCTTAACTCGCGCACTGACTCATCGGAAACCCAATTTCCCAAAAGCGTTTCAGCAGTAACATCATCATTGTCCATCGGCTCACAAAGGAACAATGGTGGTCGTAGATCGGGGGTCTTCTGGGGAAACCCTGCCCAGGTCACGGGGGGTCAGTTCATTTGTAGGAGGTGGGGCGGGGGGATGGTGCAGCTAATTTCATTATCTCCTCACAAGATAAACTCTCTGCACAATGGAGAGTGACAGCTTGTTTTTTTTTTGTTTTGTTTTTTTATCCCAACACTTTGTGAGAGATGAAGGCAAATAAAAAGATTCAGTCTGGAGGTGGTGGTTAACTTACTGTTGTTTGTTGTTTTAAAGCTGAAAGGCCATTTAAATGCACCAGAAACAGAAGGACATTTGGTTCAAAGTGTCAAATTTCCCTCTTAGTACTGAATAAAAACGCAACGAAACTAGGGCTGCAACTGCAAATGATTATTTTCAGTGTTGTCTAATCTGTTGATTATTTTCTCGATTAATCGATTAGTTGTTTGGTCTGAAAATGGTCAATAACTGTTTCCCAGAGTCCAAGATGACGTCCTCAAATGTCTTGTTTTGCCCACAACCCAAAGATCTTCAGTTCACAAAACTAGAAAATATTTACAGTTTAAGAAGCTGCAAGCAGATAATTCAGATTTTTTTCCCTTTAGAAATTACTTAAACCGATGAATTGATTATCAAAATAGTTGGTGATTAATTCAATTATCGATTCATAATAGATTAAATGTTGTATCTTTAAATAAAATCACAACTTTAGAGCTGCAGTAGATTAGTCAATTAATCAACTAGTCAAACGACAGGAATTTAATCAGCATCATCATTTTTGATAATGAATTAATTTTAGAGAAAAAGATTTTTTTAACTTTAATTCTCTAGTTCCAGCTTCTCAAAAATGTATGATCGCTGGTTTTCTTCAGTTTAGTTTACTGTTTCTTACATTTTATAGACTAAACAACATCCATTTATTGAGAAAATTATTGACTGATTAATCAATGAATGAAAATATTATGAGAGTTAACAGTTAGTTGCATTCATATACAATTTATTCTTTTGCTAGTATGAATAAATAAAAAACCTGCAGGTGAAGGAGAAAGGGAAGGAGGAAGACGAGGAAGTAAAGAGATAGACCTTATTTAAGCATCAACAGAGAAAAAACAGTTTTGATAATTTCTATCAAGTAAAAGGAGCAAGGAGTGATACTGTCATTGATTTTCTTTCTCTTTAAAGTTTAATAGTTTGAATTTTTGCTTTTGTAACTGTTTTTTAACTGTTCAAGTAATCGTCATATGTCGGATCATTACTGGATGGCCAGAACCTGGACATTTCAGTCATTTGGACTACCAATTGAGACTCTGGAGAAGGGGAGGAAGTGCGAGGTGGAGGGGGGTCACAAATATATCGGTAATGACTTGATGGACTAACAGTAGAGGGTTGGACAATTTTAACGTATCAGCCAACTTTCCACCAAACCACAGCCACCAACTGTATCATCACGCAGAGGAAAGTGCGCATCTAGTCATGGACAGGAGACTCATGCTTGTGACAGCGTGGATGTAAACATTAATAGTGTCCTCCTCAGCTCAGTCTCTCATGAGTAGATGCACACTTCCCTCTGCATGGATTTCAAAACCACATCCATTATCTCCAAAACTCTGCAACTTACAGCAAAACTATCTAAATGTATAAATAACACTACTAAGAGGAACAATAAGCCTTTTAGATTTTGGAATGAACTGTTCCTTTAAGAATGGCAGATGCACGGGCATAGGAAGAAGGTTGTTAACCCTTGTTGCATGACTTGGAAATACAGTTTTCCTGAGACGTGATTTCTGCTGCAATTGGAGAGCGCCTCCAGTGACTGGTGAGGTCAACGTGCTTGCAGTGAGCTCGTCAGTTATTTAACCATCGGCTTGTTAAATGCACATCAGACTCTGTGTGTTTTTAAAGGCCCGACGGTCTGAACGTGTTCCTCTGACGGCAGTGGTACAATCCAGCCTGACCTCACTTTCTGTTCTGGGATTCGAGTGCCCACTCATAGCTTCTCTAGTGTAAAGAGGTGGAAGCAGGAGGGGGTGAAATGTGCAAGCCCCCCCCCACCCCCGCAACCCAGATATGATGTGAGCCTATTTAACCTCACACACTTGAGGGAGAATGAACAGGACGCCTGGAGGGGAGTGGAACAAGCAGGCGTTAAAACAAGCGGGGATTGTCCTGTGCCGTCCTCATGCCAAAAGCAAAGGAGACGGGATTCAGTGAAGGGCTCTACAGCTGAATGTAAGCGGCCATCTCTTTTCCCTCCATCTGAAGTGCAGGCTGACTGTGAAGGATGGCGGTGGCATCGCTCAACACATAGCTGCCTTTTTACAGCCCCCTAAATGGCCATTAAAGTCTCATCAATTCATCCCCGCACATGAGTCAGTTTCAGCCCGCCTCTGTGGGCTGCAGGCCTCACAGAGCAGAGAGGACGCCGTGACAGCCTGTCCCACTCTGATCACTGATGATAGACGAATATTCATTAGCATTAATTATTGTTTGTTAAAGTCAATTATTGAGTAAAAGTATCAAACATTTGTTGCTTAGATTTTACAGTTTTTATTATGCTGCTTTTCTAAATTTCATAACATTCTAATTTGAATACCACTCAGACAAAATGAACAAATTGCACTGCATTACGAATTACAACAGTTGGTAAATTATTTGATTAGTCACTCATCAGAAAATTAACAATTTGATACATCATAATCAAAAAATGCAGAGGATTCTCTGCTTCCAGCTTCTCAAATGTGAAGGCATCCTGAATTTCTCAATTTTATAGAATTTCCAATTAATTATTTACAAGTTCTGGACTTCTAGGGAAACTCTGAAGCCCTGTTTTCTGACATCTAATATGCCAACGAGATTTGGGGAATTGCTGTCATTTTAACGATCAAACAACTAATAAAAATTAACATATACATGAATCAAATTAATTTTCAAACAAAATAACCATCACTTCCCATCCTATTATGGGCTAAATTATCAATGCGATCGGTGAGAAAGCTTATCATTATAATTAATGATTTCTTGCAGCCCTGCAGTGACACTTGAAATGAATAAAATTCCTGGTCATGGCACACATGCTGCCCTGAAACAAATGTGTGATGTCACTCAAAACGCATTTCCATAATTCCATATTTCCTTAAGAATTGTATGGAATTGTGTTTTTGCTAAAAGTAAAGAGACTGACACACCAAAGGTTTCAGGACCTTTTGATGTTTCATGATACTGATATTACTGTGCAGCAGGGCTGGGTGATGTGGACAAAATCACATATCACAGTATGTTTGACCAAATACCTCCATATCAATAACACAACGAGATTTTGAGCGAGATAACTAAGTGAGTAAAAGCAAATAATAAAACAGCAAGAACAGTCTGATAAGTTCAGAATTTTTTTTACTGTAATTCAGCCTTTAAAACCAGGAAGACACAACATATCCAAAATCTAAATCAATAGCTTGTCTCATACCACGATATCGACATTGTATTGATATACTTCCCAGCCCTACTGTGCAGTGTTTCCTGAACTTAGGATTGGGACCCAAAATGAGCTGCCAGAGAAAAGATGGGCGTAAAATGCAAACCGCATTTTCTCAAACAGTGACAGGAGGCACAGAATCAGAAACAATCAGACAAAATCGCAATCGCAAGGCTGTGGTGAATTCACAGGGATTGGTTTGTTTTGCGTTAATTGCCTGGTGGAAGCGGGAGAGTGGTAACTAATTTCTACATTCAGCCACAAGACATGTTGCAGCAAACCTTTGGGGCATTTTATTGTTTGTTTCAAATCGAAAAAACCTCTTGCTGTAACTACATTATCAGCTACCTCCATTCTCTGTTTTGTATACAGTCACTCAGTTATGGGAAATGTAGGAAATCAACTAAGTGAAGGTTGGTCCACCAAAACAACAGTTCATCACAAGACAGCTATTATCAAACACACTGATGACAAGACTTAACAATAACTGTGTACCAATGATAAGAC
>JAJHUR010099794.1:0-13342 GCA_027495735.1 Lutjanus campechanus | reverse complement strand
GGGGGAGGAGGGAGAGAGAGAGAGAGAGAGAGAGAGAGAGAGAGAGAGAGAGAGAGAGAGAGAGAGAGAGGGGGCTTATATAACAGCAGCTCTGGGAGATGCTGGAGAGCCGCGGAGACCTTCACTGGACAGCAAGCGGGGAAAACAGCGATCAGACCGGCCAGAAACTGATCAGTGATCGCACGATACGAAGATGCCGTGCGCGTCCCTGCACCGCTGAAGGTAAGCAGCCTGTTCAAACATCCCCTACTGTAAATGGAGGCAGAGAGAGGGGGCTTTTTAAGATGGAAGACCTCGGCTTCTTAAATAGGTGATCCGTGTTTACTCTCGCTGTTTATTCATGTATCTTCCAACCTCTCCATCCATCCATCCCTACACCACATCCAAACACGCAGGGAGGGATATCTGAGGGTCGTTTTGGAGTGATTTTATGCGTAAAAATGAGGAGTTGAGCATAACTTGGGCACTCGGACTTGATCAGAGACTGTTCATTGTGCAAACTGTTGCTTCTATCCTCGGGAGCACCACCGCACCCCTACTTTTTTTCTGTTTTTCAAAGGTGGGGGGCGGGAGGGTGGGGGGTCGTACAGTGTGTCAGCTTCACAAGACAGAACGAGTAGAGGCCTGAGATGAAAAGTAGAGCTGAAGGGCATGACGGTGTGTGACGGCCACCGAGACAACGGGGCATTAATGGATATCATCGGATGAGAAGGAGGACAGAGTCAGGCTGAGATGCATCCATTGAGGGGTGTACAAACAGGGGACCTCTAGAATCATCAAAAACAGAGGCTTGCAATGGACCATGTAGCTAGGAAAAAAAAGGGACAAACATACTTCAGTGCTCCTCTCTCCAGGCAAAGTGTCAGGCTTCATCAAACACTTGGAGCACTTGTGGTGTTTTACATCCTAATCACTCAGAATTCTTCAGCATCTCCTCTTTGCATGTTTCCCCCCCCCCTCTCATCACTTATTCATCTCTCCAACAGATGAGAGATGGTCTGCATACAGCTCTGATAATCCCCATTTCATAAGCACCCATAATGCGCTCTCCAGACTGTGTTTTTTATCACATGATGTCATTTCACTGTGATATCTGAGACTTAGATTATATTTATTCTAACACCGGCAATATCTCCCAGCTTCACAATCTGACAGTGCAGGAATTAAATGGGATCTCTGCATTGAAAAGCCATATTAGTAAAAGCTGGGGTGATTTTTTTAGTTTCCCCTGTTTTAAAAAACAGATTAATTGGATAAGAGAGCCCAGCGCGCAAACAGGAATGTACAGGAACTGAATGAAACCTCTGCACTGAAATCAAATGTAAAAGCCATATTAGTAAAGGTTGATGTCACAGAAAACAGATTTGTGTGACAGGACAGTGCAAACCCAGCGCATGAACAGCAATTTACAGGAATTAAATGTTTAAAAGCCACATTAGTAAAGGTTGGTGCAATTTCACGGTTTCCTCCTTTTTAAAACAAATTCATTGGATAAAAGAGCACAAACCCAGCACTCAAGGAGGAATTTAGAGGGAACTGAATGACATCTCTGCATTGAAATCCAATGTAAAGGCCATATTAGTGAAGGTCTGTGTGACAAGACGGTGGAAACTCTGAAATCTGCTTTGAAATCAAATGTTAAAGCAACTTTAGTAAAGGTTGTTGCAATTTCCTAGTCCCCCCTTTTTAAAAGCAGTTTCATTGGAAAAGAGAGCCCAACACAGTAACAGCTGTGACAGGAATTGAATGAGATCTCTGCAATGACATCCAGTTTAAAAGCCATATTAGTAAAAGGTGGTGTAATTTCTTAGTTTCATGTGACAGGAGAACACAAACCCAGCACACAAACAGGAATTTACGGGAATTGCAGAACACAACTTGAGGCTGGGTTCTGAATTAAAAACAAATGGCAGGAATGAACGCAACGAAGCAGCAGACACCAAGGGATGCGTTGCAAGATGCTGCAAGACAGAAACACAAGCCCATATGTCAACATGAGCTGTGCATCTAATCCTCCAGGCATATACTCCCCTTCCCTTTGACTGTGTTCACATACAGAGAAAGAAATACACTTGTGCTTTAAATCCTTTTTTTTTTCCTTTCTGTTTTTGTGCCTTAGCTCTCCCCTGGGGATCATCCTGGAGTCAGTGGCCACAACCTTGGATATTAAATCCCTCTGTTGTGACACATCCATTGTTCCACTGCTGCTATTGGGCTCCGTGGCGACGAAGGACCAGGCACAATGTCTACAACACTGCCAGATGCTGCAGGTCTTTCCAAGATTATGAAGTTGTAAGTAGGTTACAGATCTTCTCACTTCTAATCCATGAAATGGCCTTCCACTAAGGTGAGAGACGGTGAACAGGATGGTGGCGCCCCTCTGCAGACTGCACTGCCTGTTGAAGCGGGCTCAGATGCTGCTGCTATGCCTGGGCATCGCCTATCTGATGGCAGGCAGCATCCTGCTCCTGCAGCGCTCCAGCGTCAGGGTGGCTCAGCCGAACCTCGCCAGCTTGCCGCCGCTGCTGTCCCTCGCGGCGCCTCCCACCGCCCTCAGGTCTGCGGGCCTGGGCGTGAGGGCACGGTCCAGATGGGCCGTCGTTCAGCCGGCGTCCGGAGGGGGAGCCAAGGCAGGGCGACACTGGCCCGCTTCCCAAAGCCTGGGGGTCCAACACTTGCATCGCCGCTGGTTTCACAGCCTGCTGCCAGAGAGTCCAGAGCAGAGAGTGTCTCTCCACAGGAGCAGCAGACATAAAGGTAAATAACTCTACAGACCAAACTGCCCTTTCTGTCAACACATTCAATAAATAAAACTTAGAGGTCCGTCAGAGGAGTAAGATTTATCACCACACAGTGTGTTTACATGCACACAAGTATGCTGTTTTTGAGTCTTATGCTGTTTTGATCATACGCGTGATATGACGCAGGGGTGTGCCTAATTGGATTGTTCACAAAATATCATTATAATTTTTTCAGGATAAAAAAATTATATAATAATAATGGCAATATTAAGACTTGTTGACAGCAACACACAGCAACACCAAGTGTGGCCGAAAGTGAAAGTAATGTTGTTACCAGCTCCCGTTACCAGGAGTAAGTTGCAAAACTGGGAGCAACTTCTGTAGCTCTGAAGTGGTTTGGTTAGAAAAGATCAGATGTGCAATAAACCATGATAAAATGTAAGAGTTGTAAGAAGACTATAACAGCAAAATGAGGCAGGACAACAAACTAATTTCCCCACCTCAAGCAGAAGCGCTCTGTTGAGTACGAAGAGAGGCAAAAATCCAGCAAGGAGAGCTCAGCAGCAAGTTGTGAGTTCTAACCCCAAAACATGTTTCTGTATTTTGTTAAACCATCAAGAACATCATTCTAGCAGAAATACCCGAAAATATTGTGACATTATTTTGTGTAACAAACCATCTGGCGTATCAGGTTAATAGCAACTGACAGCTAGTAGGAAACGCACCATTACCCTGAATAAATGATGGACCTGAACATTGTTGGAAACTTTTGGGATCATCATAAGTACAAAACTCAACAAAATATTTAACATTATAGCTTTAACTTTTCACAACCACTTTCTTTTAACTGATTTAAATGTGGACACTGAGGGGAAGTCAGTGATTTGCAGGTGTGACCTTCTCTCACCTCTGCTGTACGCGAGTGTAACAATATCCAGCTTTCTGACCATCTGCTTATAGGTTATATCTTCATTTCTCACCCTCTCAACCACTCTGTTCTGTATGTTCAGAAACCAGGATAAGGTGTCTAAATGCCACATATGCTGGTTCTCCAGATAGGATATCCAGGTCTCTGAAGCCAGTTTATGACATTCATATTTGCAGAACATAACCAGGATACTCCAAAAACCCGATCATAACCAGGATACTACAGGGCATATAAATGAGTTGACACTGTCTGCTCTTGAGTCCAGGTCTCAACTCTTAAATACTCAGAGTTGTAACTTCATCACTGCAGCTTTTCTTATAGTTAACTGGCCTGCAGGCAAAGGAAGCAAAGCGGCCAGTGTTAATGTTAACATGTGACCACTGGCCACTGCTTGCCCTATTTCCATTAATTAGTGTGCCAGTGAGGCGTTAACAACATGAAAGTGATATTTTTAACTAGCTGAGCTGACCAGTATTATGTAAATGAAAAATGAATATTATTCTTCACCACAATCTGTAATGAATCAGAAATGAATCAAGTCTAATGAGTTCTTTTGAGACTGTAAAGTTGTGCTTTAACCCAGGGGTTTTCACAGTCTGAGACTGTGGGCCTTCTCTCGCCGCCCATTTAGTTTACTTGTGTAGACACTCAACAGTTGAGCCAAGATAAGCCTGATAGTGCTGCTTCACATAACTTCAGACTACACAAGATAAATAACAAAAAAAAGGTTTGTCCAAAGGCATTTACTATTTCCCGACTCTAGGAAAGTGGGAAAAACCAATGTAACCAACCAATGTAATGTTTTTTATTTCCATTCACCGAGCCTCCCCTGAAACTGCTTGGAGAGCCCCGGGTAGGTCCACTCCCTACTTTGAAAACCTCTGCTTCAACCAATTTGACCAGCTGCTTGGTGTCTGTGGAGCTGCAAAGATTAGTTGATCTAAAGAAAATTAGTTGCCCACTATTTTAATAACGGTTTAAATTTTTCAGTCATTTTTCAAGCAGAAATGTCAAATGTTGGCTGCTTTTCTTTGTCATTTATGAAAGTAAAGGAAGAGTCTTTGGGTTTTTATTTGAAGATGTCACCTTGAGTTCTGGGAAATTGTGATGAGCATTTTTCACGTTTTTTTTAAAGACTTTATGATTAATTGATTAAGTAAATAATCATCAGTTGCAGCTAGTGGTTTGCTTTTCCAAAACACAGGGACTTTCAATATGGCTGCCAAAAGATATGATGTTACTTGGCAGACTTGTGATAGTGTGGCCTCATCACGGCGTCCAATGTGGTTTTGCTGATCATTAACTGCCTGCATGTATCTGTAGTCAAGGTTGTGCACCTCTATTGTCATCAGTACACAAAAGCAGGTATCATTAGTCAGTGAAAAGGCTCTGGGTTATAACATTATCATGCTACCTGAGATAGATCAGTGGACGGGAGGATATGAGAGATTGAAATATCCTGGTGAAGATGTGTTGACTGAGATGGTGGTTTTCCTGCTGAATAATATATGAAGGAACAAATATACACGTTTACATGTCGTTTTCTATTTTGTGATTTACTTTTTTGTTAGCTCGGATGGCCTGGAGCAGAGGTAATATGGTCTGCACGGGGCTTCCGTAGCGCGCTCACAACAGGCTTCATAAATGTACAATTTATGAACAGATAATCATGACCTTAGAACATTTAGAAGAGCTTCATTATACATTTATATGACATTTTACGTGTGGGTGCTTCAGATCTTGTAGATGAGGGGTAGCGCTCACTGATCCTCTGAAAACCAGAGAAGGAAAAGGCGAGCAGGAACCAAAGTAGTTTCTAGAAAATAAATTAGTAATTATGAAGATAAAAATGATATTATTCCTGACATGTTCTATGTTAAGAACCCTTCGCTGTTACTCGAATGCTTTCAGATATTCCTGGAGACTGTCTCTATTGTTAAGCAGGCCTGTCAGTGCCTTGGCCATTTTGTTGAAATGATAAATACAATGGAATTACCTCCACTGGAACATTTGTTCTTCCAGCTCATTCTTGAAAAGCATCCTACAAGAGCTCTTAATCCTTTTTTTAAACAGACACTACATAACCGCTCAGTCACTAAGTAGGGTAATACAGATGAAAAATGTTGGAGGCAGGAATGAGATCAGTTTCAGCAACAGCCATCTGGCAAGGGATCCTTTTTAAAAAAAAGTATTACCCAGGACACAGAATGAAATTACCCAGGTCTATTGTACTGTACCACATGCCTGGGAAGAGTAACTGGTTGAAGAGAAAAGAGCGTGGGCCGACTACTAGTGATCTCACTCATAAAGCTCTACAGAACACCTGTAAACAAGAAGTATGTGCTTTTGTCTGTTTCACTCACTGCTAATTAGCAGATTTGTGAGTGAGGCTGACAGATAATTGACTGTCATGGTTGTTAAATTCTGTAAAGCAATAGCCATTTTGAGAAAACTTAACAGCTAGCCCGGCTCTGTACAAAGCCTGACTTTAAAAATCCATCTCCCAGCACCTCTGAGCTCGCTATTTAACACATTATATCTTGTTTGTTTAATCTGTGGGCTGGAGTTTTGTCATACAGTAACTGCGAAGTTACTCCCTGCTTTCTTTGCTAAAACTGGGTGAAAACAATTAGTTTAATTAATTAAGAGTTTAAAGCTATAATATGTAACATTGCTGCATTAAAATGTCTAAAATTGCTCGACATATGTTGTAAACTTTGTTGAGTTGTGTATGTACATTATAACCTGACACGACAGATGGATTGTGACACAGAATCATCTGGGAAATCGTCCTTAGAAATTGTTTGGAAAAGGGTAGGCACTCTAAAAAAAAAAATACTTGGCAGGTGATTGGATGAACCATCTGTCTGTCTCGTCTAACATGGGCTAACTTCAACCAATCAGATCAACGCCTCCACTGATGCTTCTCGCTGTCGTCACACCTAAAACCACACCCGTAGCTGCCAGTAGTCCCTCCTAGGATGCTGATTGGCTGCATCACTTTTTGGGCAGGCACAAATGAATAACTTGAATCCTGGCAAGATGGATTGGTTTTACTTTGCTATGTTACAGCGAGCAAAGTGAAAATTGAAGCCGTATCAACTAAGAGTCCATGGCCTGAAAAACACTGAAGACCCCTGCTCTAAAGGTATTAAATCAGGACTATCATTAGGTGTTCAGACAAGGTTAGCACTCATTAAACTGCTCTCATCCATCCAACACAATGGGCCTCATGCAAGAACATTTTCGGATTTCTTTTTTTTCTTACGAAGAGCTCGTACAAACATGCCACGTCAGATTCAGCAACGCGTAACTTCAGATAACAGTGAAAATGATCTGCCGGTGCATATTTGAGTGCACGTGCAGGAGACTTGTAAATTAGCATAGTTAATGCCTCAATAATACCATAGAAGGTTACGCTTCCTGCCCCATATGTCAGGAAGTGTTCATTCAAAAACTAGCATCAAAGGAAAATCTGCAATGTTAACAGCATGAGCAGTGGAATTAAGGGACCTGCTAAAGCCATGAAACGGGAAAACCGAGTGCGTTAATGCCGTGTTACCTGTCACGTGTACTGTCGCTGAAATAAAAAAGAAATGTCTTGATATGAAAATGGCTTCAAAGGAAATAAAAAACGCCTCACCATAGTATAGGCGATAGAAGACAGAATAAGTGAGGATGCTCCCATGGACAACGACTTAAATAAATCTGCATGTGAAGATACAGCCAGTACACCCGACAGTAATAATACATCATTAAATTAATGAGAGGCTTTCTGTGTAAATTTACAATTATATTATAATTTGAAATGCAGTCAGACAGGATCATGTCAACGTAATTATAAAGTGGAATTTATTTTTCAAACTCAAAATGTCCTCAAACTAATGAAATATACAGTCATTAGGGAAAAGCTTTGGTTTAGGTAACAGCAGACTGACTGCACATGACTCTATGACAGATCTGGACTGCTCGGAAATTATGTTCATATGTGAAAAAAAATTTCAAAATACGAGAAAATTGGTGAATTCAACAAGTTCTACTACATCCCTCGTACACACCATGTAAGAACAAATCTGTTTGCACCAGTGGTTCTTATATGATGCCTAATGTTTCTACTAGAGCCTGACCTAGACAGGATCTCTGAGGTTGATAGTGATATAATATTTGACTATTTTGAAAATCTGATAATGAATTATTGCCCGATATTTGTTTCTCAACATAACCACATAGCATTGATAAATATTTTTGATAAAAATCCCTGAAATTTGGTTGGTAAGAATTGTGAACAAGCTGCAGTATGCAATAACCAGTGTATCTTACAGGATATCTTAAAGTGTAAAAATACACTTGTCATATCTGTCTGGTGGAGAAATTATGCAATTACAACACTAACATAGAATGGAGAAAGAAAAGTAAGAGAAAATCATAAAATATGCTAAATTAAAGTCCTGCAGCTCTAACCACAAGCCAACCTATTGTGTTTTATAATGTAATATATTTATATATTATCTTACAGTACATATCTTTTCATCTTTAGTTATGTAGTTCAATATGTAGTCTTTTTATTTTCTGTTTTATTTTTGTTCCATCTTTATCACCGACTACTTTGACACATAGCAGTTATGTTGTTGCACAGTCAGGTGGAAAGGTTTGCACATGCAGTTTCAGTTTAAGATATTCATAGATCCAGGAGCCCTACCTATTCAAACATTTTATAATAAAAGTGTGAGATGCATAACACTTTGTGTCTGCTGCTGGAAACTTTGTGCCTCGCAGGGATGAGTCACAAATTCCTTGATATGTAAAGTACATATCAGAAGTATTACACACCCAGAGATATGCAGGGGGATCACAAGTAAGAAATATTACAGAGGTTGCACAGCAGAAGCCACACTCAGTGTTGATATTTTGTGATATTTGATTTTTTACAAAGTTTCTGTTGCTTCCACTGCAAAGTTTGCAAGGTAGAGTGTGAAATGCAGGTGGCTGGGTTCTGCACAAGAGCATGATATCCAGTGGGGGGATTTCGCAGTTCTTTGACTGTACAGCCACTGCAGTCAAGAGGAGAGAAGATCTTAATTGATACAAATGTTGATAAACTCATCTGAGTAATCTTAACTTATTACTGTACGGTCATAGCAATGAGCTTAACAAATAGCAGTGGCGAGTGCTTGGTGGACTTCTTTTCCCCTGGGTTATGGCCTCTCAGGATACATAAATGTTGCCCCACCTTATTGGTGATGGCTGTTGGGGCTGTACACAGCCTGCAAGAATAACTCAGTGCTGACAAAGGGTCCCACTCAGTGTTAAAAATCATTTCATCTTTATTTTTATACATAGTTAATGCTCTCCTAAAAAAAGAACATTAGTCAAAGAAAAG
Source organism: Lutjanus campechanus (assembly GCA_027495735.1). Lineage (NCBI taxonomy): Eukaryota > Metazoa > Chordata > Actinopteri > Lutjaniformes > Lutjanidae > Lutjanus > Lutjanus campechanus. Next base: position 4,293 of record JAJHUR010099794.1, on the reverse strand, counting down.
ATAGTACAGCACGCAGAGCTTTTTGTTGTAGAGAGGAAAATACAACATTATTTATCAGAAAGTATCAGAAACTAAAAAGGATTATAAGTAGGGTTAGTGTACTACAGTATAGGCAATATAGGTTTTAAGGTTTACACTGCATTTCTTCTTTTGTTTTGTTATACCATTTAGGGCTGCAACTAACAATTATTTTCTTAGCCAAGATTTATCAATTAGCTGTTCGGTCTATAAAATGTCAGAAAATGGTGAAAAATTCCCAAAAGCCCAAGATGACGTCCTCAGATGTCTTATTTTGTCCACAACACATAGATATTCAGTTTACTGTTGTAGAGGATTTGGAAACTAGAAAATAATCAGATTTAAGAAGCTGGAATTTTGCCTTTTTTTTTTCTTAAAAACGACTCAAACCAATAAATCAATTATCAAAATTCAAAGTTGACGATTAATTTTTTAATCGGTTAATAATCGATTAATCATTGCAGCTCTACAACCATTATTATAGAAAGAACAACAAACAATTTTGCATAGTTTTTTCAATGTATTCATGTTTCAAAAATGTGAAAATATGCACTTCAATATATCAATGCTTATATTAATTATTGCACACATTACTGCACATTAGCCTTTTAGAGTTAAGTTTCTCTACATTTGTTAATTTCTTTATATGTAATGTATATGTTATGATACTAGGCTTGGGTGGTACCATTTTTTCATACCTTCATAGCCTCCTGACATTCTACAGGGGTATACAGTATTAGCTGGTATTCGTGTAAAATGGATCAACTACACTGTACTCTACAGTGCTTAATACTCTCACAACGCAGGCGGAGCTGATCATCATATTCACTTTCAAACTAAAACCAACACTGTAAACTTACAGCACAGTCGATGAACATATTTTGCCAGAATGACAACTTCACTGCTCACCTTTATCTCAGCTTGGCGCGCATTCACCGGTAACTGTCACCATAGCCAGTAATTAGTCTGCCCCTCTCCCTCTGTAATGCTCACTAAAGTTACTCACTCACAACGTAACGCAACTCTGATCAGTCAGTAGTCTGCAGTGTTTGTTAGCTTACCTTTATCATCTGGACTGAATCCAAAATACTCCATGACAGAGGGAGAGGCATTTTTCTTCTTTTTAACTAGTTTGTCCAGAAACCTTATCACCAAGATGCCATGTTTCTTCTTCTTATGAAAGCTGTTTGTCTGCTTAGTTGCACTGCCACACATAGACCAGCCTCTGGTGGCGTAAGCTGTAGACTACAATACAGCATCTCCCTATAAAAAGAGGAGCGTCTGTATTCATGATGGTATTGAAAATCACACTGTCAGGATTTCTTGGTATACCGTAATACCTTTATGCCACCCAAGCCTATCCAATACTATTTTTTCCTGATACCAATTCTAATACCCAAACTTTCTGTACCGGCCAATACTGATCTGATACCAGTCCGTTAAAATATCATTATTATAATAATTATTTTTTGCAGCTGTTTACTATTAACCCTGTATGGATGTGATATGATTGCTATCATTGTTGTGACTGCTATCAATATTCAAACAACTCTAACTGTATATATCATACATATAAAGGGATTCAACAATTCTCCTTATACAGTAGGTACATAGTTCTTTTAACATTTCATTGTGGCTGCCCCCATACCTATGTCCTTGGTTGTACATACATTTTCTACATAGATTTAACTGGGTGAGTTTTTCAATATCAAAACCCCTGTTGAGATGATCCTCTCTGACCCTGGCTTGGGTCAGCCTACCATGTCATGAGACCCTCTGTCCTGTGGTTTTAATGACTCTTCTCACATCTGTCAGGATATTATAGACCAACCAGCGAGACTGTGAACCCTCCTTAGCCCACTTAAATGGACACACACAGTGCACATGCTACCATGGCATGGGCACATGCCCTCATACTTGGTCATCATGTCATTAGCCTTCTTCGTTCAATTCTGTGGGGAGGAATCAGCTCCAGCTCTGCCATCTGTCTTAGTGTTTAAGAAAGCGACACAGTGTCAGACCTAAGTGCAGTCATTTCTATCATGTCTGGGAATTCAGGCTGCTTCCCTCCATTAACCCTCAGCTGCTGCTGCCTGGGGCCTCTCCTTCACTTTGATTAAAGCAATGACCTGCCCCGCTGGGTGGGTGAGGGGGGAAGGCAGGGGGGACATCACCTTGGGTGATGCCTCTTGAGATGCTTCCGGCCACAGACTTTGGCAGGCCCGGTCTCTCAGTGCTTTCAGGCAGCAGCTGCTGCTGTTCTCCAGTGTTTGTCTCCGGAGGCACAGGCGGCTGGTGACTCAGCCTCGCCCAAGCACAACAGGCTGGACGGGCTTCAGAGGACATCGCAGACTGATTGAATCACGAATTCGATATGGTGATGCTTGGCCTGCCAGAGATTTCACGCTCCATTGCTTGCTTCCATCTTGTCTGTGCACCTTGCTGCCACATCTCTTCAATCCTAGCGGCATGTATCTCCTCCAACACTTCTTAAATCCTCTCTGTGACCAGTTGGCATCAGTCTTTTATTGTGCTGGTAGTAAAAATCAGAACTCCTCAGTGTCCTTGAAACCTTTAAAACATCTATGAATACAAATTCATAGTAGGATGTGTGAAACAATCCTAGAGACCAACGTTGAGTGACTATCTGTAGAGATGGGATTGATCCTATTGGTATGAGGTCGCTGTATTGATGCAAGTCATTCACTGGATATTTATAACATCATCAATCTGTGTTCCAATCTATATCCCACACCCCACGTAGGCCTGAGCGAAATAGCTGAAGAGTCTATCATCATAGTGAAGTTCAGCAGATATCAATAATTATCAATCATGTAGGTCCTGTCTGATGACATGTTGTGTACTTCAAATGTGGAAATGACGAATGTGACAGAATAAGTTTGTTGTATTACTGGTCTTATTCGGGAAGGTATTCCTGCAGTTTACGCACAACGCTGTTCTGATCCATCCATCATGTTGGCAGCACACCGAGCATGGCGTCTCACTCTCTAGCCAGGCTTTCCAGCTTCTGCACTTTAGCTGGCTCCTTCTAACGCAAAGGGCGAGCGGTTCTAATCCGAGCTTCTTGCAAATGTATGAACCCCTCATCCTCTGATAGCTGTTGTCCAACTTGGGGAAAAAAACAAAAAACAAAAAACAACCCTGCCATACCAGCGAGCTGACGTGTTTATCTGCACTCATTTTGTTGCAGTTTATCTTCATGATTGGCTGTTTATGAGGCAGGGAGGGAACACACGTGGGGTTTGTCTGTTATATGATTGGCCGGTTGAGTGTACGCTCCATTATCAAGGGATATGACAGGCTGTTAATGAGCTGGGGCTTATTCATTTCATGCTTTCATGCTGGTCTGCATTTAATGCATGTAAGGTCTTAATGTTATTGATGACGTGTCTATCACTGATAGATATCGCTTTTATTTTATCGCCCAGGCCCAACCCTGGGTGGTTTTTTATTTAGAAATAGAATGCAAGGCAGTGTAAATTAGTATATGTAGAGAACCTTTCACATCTACTCTACATTAGTATACAGTGCAAGGGAAAAGTATTCCAAATCTTAACTTGGAAATACAGCTGGAGTGACGAAAGTTACTAGCCACCTCACTCGATAAAACAGTGGTAAAACTACAAACATAAGCTACCATAGACCACCATGTTCTGAACTACTTACAAATAGAGCTACACAATTAATCAAATAATCTATTAATCCGTTTGAATCTTTTTTTTTAAAGAAAAAAATGGCAAAATTGTCTGATTCTGGCTTCTTAAATGTGAATATTTTCTGGCTTCTGATGACGTCATCTTGGCACTTACATTTTCTACATTTTATGAACCAAACAACTAATCGATTAATCAAGGAAATGATTGACAGATTAATTGGTAATGACAATAATTGTTATGAGAAAGACTTGACAAATAGGTTGGACCAAACAACTAATTGATTAATACAAGAAAATTATCAACAGATCCAACAGCTTGATCAATAATGACAATCACAGTTTAAGTAACAAGTTGAAAAATAAGTGCAATCATGTGGAGCACACAGATGTACGACCAGTTTTTCAAGTGACAAGAAACAGAATCTGAAATTATGACTCAGCAAGAGCCAAATGCTGGTTGATTTTCTATTGCTGAGCAAAATCTTGTTACTGAAAGCAAAATAAAAGCTTTGCGACTAAAAAGCCAACAAGAGCAATTTATGAAAAATATTTAGCCCGAGAGAACTGAAAAAAAAGGAATGTCAGCCAGAAATCGGAAA